>VZRJ01010085.1:637596-691670 GCA_013397565.1 Ptilonorhynchus violaceus
CCTTTTGTCCTTAAGTACCGTCGTTCTCCATTGTTACCGTGGAATGCAGCTCCACAGATAACTCCCTTTTGTTCTTAAGCATCGCCCATCAAATTCTCCCGGCCAGCCCCTCCCATCTACACAGCCTGCCTAGTACCTGAGGGAAAGGAGAAAAATTTCATTTTCCCTAATCCATAACACCAGCATTACATTCCCATACAATTTTGCATATGAAGAAGAAAGTAACAAGCACAAAGCAGTTCGTAACATTATTCTCCAAAGCCCATGAGATGATATTGCACATTTGATCCATGCATGAAGATAAGATCATCTAGGTACCTGTCAATCATTCCTGACTCTCCTTAGATTACCAAGGCAGAACTGTGATAAATTGCAGCTACTCCAATTTCTACTAAGTTAAATGCACCAAAGTAAGTGCAGCCTGCTCCCCCACTGAGCTATCCTTACAGGGAAGTATTTGTTCCTCACATGCAGTCTGAACCCCCTATTTCAGCTTCTGCAAGTTGTCTTTTGCATCCTTCCCATGCATGGCTGCTCATTCTCCTCAATAACCTCTCCGCAAGCATGCAGGGCTGCTGCTAAGAACCCCCGAAGATGTCCCTGCTCCCAGCCCTGGTCCCTCAGCCACTCCCTACAGTGCAAGGTTCCCACCCTGACCATCATGGGGTCTGACCATCAGCATCTGCTGAATGTCTTTCTTGCATTGAGGAGGGGGCTTGTCCAAAGCAGCATGCAGTAGCCTAGATATGGTCTAACAAGTGACACAGGGAGTTAATCATTCCTCTTTTCTGCAACTGATGCAGCTTGACTGTAGGTTTCGTGTCCACAAGCAGAGTGGTTGTTCCTCCCATTTGTTTTCCAGGCCTCATGCACTCATACACATACATTTTATACAGGTGTCTTTTGCCCTATTTTATCATTCCTGAGGTGTCTCTTGTAACTGCATTCTGCCACACATGTATGGTATCCTTACTTCCCTAGTTGTCCCTTATTTAAGCTTTCCTCATCAGGTTGACCAGCCTGTTGGCAAAGGTGCTGTTACCCACCCCATTTTGTCAGATAGGTCCTCCTCTCCACAGCAATCCTTGATCTTCAAAAAGGGTCTTGTAGCTGTAAAAGCCAGTTCTCCATCTAAAACACCAGCTGTAGCCAGGTCTCTACATAGAAATATAAATTTATTTTCCATCTTTCCGGGTTCTACACAGATTGCTCCCCTCCTGCAGGCAGCTCACTGCATCCTCCTCCCCTGCCCCAGCCCAAGCTCCAGGGTTCTGCTGAAGATCCATGCTGTACCAAGGAAGCTGCTGGAGACCCTGCCCTGCTCTGCCACTGCCCACTGGTGGCTACCTCTTCCATCCTCGGCTGAGTTTGACCAATCTCTAGTTGCTTCAAGATTTGTACTATTTCCTTAACACAGCTTCTTCTTTCGAAATTGACCAATATCTGTCCCCTCATTAAACAGCCCCTAGAATAAATAGGACCTATCCTGATCCAACACAGCAATCCCTAAGCGGCATTTTGGTTACAGGAAGGCTAACGAACAAATTAGGAGGGTTCCTTTTCCTACAGTTGTCTCTTCAAGAAACTGTCACTATCCAGTTTCTACTTTGCAATTAGCCCTAACACAGGCCCTTACCATTTTATAGGCTTTCAGTCTAATAATAACAAACAGCTTGCAGGAGTTTCAGAACAGCACCATGAACAGAGAGATACAAACAGGGCATGGGCATACAACAGGTGCACTTGTCATAGCCACTGAGAGTAATTATTACATAAAATTACTCAACAGTATCAAGCAAAAAATAGACTTCTTATAAAGTGGAATATTTCACTCCCAGCGGTGACAGTCAGTGCTGTTTTGAATTGTAACAGCCCTCCAGAGATGGCAAATACATAGATGCACTTTTAATCTCTACAAAATGCTGACACTTGGTTCTTTTCCAAATCCTACTGGAAGGCATTTTTCAAATATTGACTCTAACAGCCACTCTCTCAATTATTTTAGACACAAACTGTTATTATATATCAATGTTAATATAATTATGTTAGCTATCAAAAGAGGGGTTTTTTAGAACAGGCTTCCTGCAAAGTATTTCAAATTGGACTTGAATAAGCACTTCTCAGCAGAAAAGTGCTCTACTGAGACTTTAAAAGCAACTCTGAATTCAATTCCTCTCATAACAAACCCGATGTTCTCTGCTCCCTGACTTTGCTCAGCTCACTTGCAGACATTCTGGTTATTCTCATTCCTGACCCTTTCTCAAGCCCTACTGAAGACCATTTAAAATATCAGTATTGGGCAGAATTTGCAAGAGAAAAACTGTTAGCAATTTGCAGTTGCCAATTCAACAGAAAATAAGCAGCAGTCTTACTTCAAAGGAGTTTACTTTCCAGGTAAATCCTTTGGTTGATAAACCTTGTTGGAGAGCCTCTCCATGATGCAAAGTAAAGGTTCTCTCTGAGCTGCTCTTGGGATTCCCTGGGAAGCTGAAAAGCCAAGCTAGGGGCCAGTAAACGTGCCAAAAGGGACTTAAATGCTTGAATTACTCCTTGAGTTTCCCTGCTCAAAAATGCCAAGGTAAAACCAAGATTATGTGGCTTTTATATGAAATCAGACCCTAGAATTCTTCAAAGCCACAACACAATTAATCAAAGTTATTTGTGATTATTTGGAGAAATTTGCTTTATGTGGCTTAAGATAAGATACTATGAGAGGAGGGGGGTTTCTGCTGTAAGGGAGCAAAATATTAAAAGGCATTTGAAGAGTCCCACCAGCAAACTGAGGGAGGAGATCCTTCCCTTTTACTCAGCCCTGACTTTTACCTCTCCAGCAAGAACTGACCTCTCCAGTGCTGCACAGTAATACTAGGTACTGGCTGCCACAGAAAACTCTTACAAAGTCTCAGGGTAAAGTCTCAGATATTTGTTATGACATTTTGAAAAGTGTAAAAAGGTAGCCAGAATGCAGGAATTATCCTTTAAATTATAAGTATTATTTAATTCTGTTCTTAAATACTGGGTTCTGGTTGCTCTCCAACACCAGAAAACAAGCTAGCAGCTTGCAAGAGCAGGAACCAATCTGAATGAACATGGGTGGATGTCAAAAAAATCCATTTACCAATCAATAAATGAGAGACTAATAATTTATTCTTTCTCAAAAGTGAAAATTTGGTACTTCCAGAAATCACATTAGGTTATTTTTCCTAGTATTAAATTCATATTTACACCTGAATCCACCAACAAACACTTATATAATAAAAAAACATGCCAAGCCATTTAATTAGATATGGAAAGCATTTAATTTTATGCTGGACGCAAAGGCAAAGGTAAAGATTTTGAAACAGTGAGTTTTTAAATATTTGCTCTGAAACAAAGAATAGTAGAAAGAAGCTGTAAATATATAATTAAATCAAAGCAACAGTATGTTATCCTACTAATTTGGAAATAAACTTCCCTCCCATCAAATGTCATCACTCATTTAAAACACTTCCACTACATAGTATTTTCCTTGCACCATTTTTCTCCATGATTCCGCTGTTGTCCTATTTTAAGTCAACTTGGGTTTTTGTGTGACCTTAAGAAACGAAAGAATACAAGACTAAGAACAACAACAACAACAAAAACCCAGCATGAAAACCTACCAACTTTTTAGTGAGGTACCTGAAGACTTAACTGAAGACTCAACAGAGATGAGTGTAATTTTCTAGCAGCTAAAATTTTTAAAAATTGTTATTTAAATTATGATTTGTCACACAGGCTTTAACAAGGATGACACATGGTGAAAAAAAAAAGACCACAGGAGTTATTGCATTTTAAAAAATATCAAAAAAAGAACATCAATAACATATTCTGATTTTTAAATTTATACACTCAGGTTAGGATTTGTAGCTGTAGAGTAATGTACAAGTACAAACCAACTTTACCTGTTTCACCTAGGTACTTGTGGAAAGGCAGTCAAATCAAGTAAGAAAATCACACATCTGAAGATACAGACTACAGATAGGAGAGTCAGGAAAACTTGATCTTATAGAAACCTGAATTCTATAAATTCGTAAAGCATCTTCCCAATTTACTAGAAAAGAAAGCAAAAATGTGGGTTTGTCAATCACTTTTAGATCCATGTATGATAAGGACACTAATTCGAACTTGGCATGCTACAGTCAAAGAAAATGAGTTCAATTTAAAGGCAATAAAAAAGTCAGTTATGAGCTAGAGATTCAACTCATTTGTGCTGAGACTCTCAGTCACATACTTGTGCAACCACCGTGTGCAGGTGTTGCTTTACTGCCATGGTGCTATCTAAGAGTAATAGACACATCTGCTTGAAACTTTTAATTATAGATGACAAACTATAAATCACTAGCTTGTTGCAACATCAGAAGGCTTAAGATGCAATCCATCATGTTTACATCCCAAGAAATAAATTAATCCCTCTTGCTTTGTTTAGTAGAAGACACAGATTTATTATATTTATTTATGAGCATGATAGTATTGCAAGAAACAATTACAGCCATGCTTGTCTTGAGTATTGCTTTCGTCCACTCTTCTGCCATTGCCCATACTGTTTTGCACTGATACTATTTGATACCCATCCTATCCAAGCATAAAACAACATAAGGTGCAAGGCAGTGGAAAAACAAGTACTGTATCTTAATACACATTGAATCCTATGGGATATTTGTCCTCATTAAGAGCAGTCCTATTCATTAACTTCCACAAATAAAAAAAAAAATCACAATATAATCCAGGCAAATAAATTATGAAATGTTCACTGAGAAAGCATCAACTACATATACATGTGTGTATGTATCTGATTATATTCACAAACATATTCTGTCCAAATGACTACTATTGTAATCTAGGCAAGTGGTTCTTTAGATCTTCGCCTGAAACATATTTGGAAATTTAACTGCTTTAAATGAGCAGTGGCAATCAATCTTCAGTGCCAATAAGAAGAAAATCAGTTTGACAGGTGGAGGGTGGAAATACTGACAGTTGAAGTCAGTTTAAATCCTGGGGTACTGGATAAGGACTTTTCACAATTATTGTATTTCACTACTCTCTAAGCTCACCCATGTTGTTTTACATTATGATGTAATAAAAGTCAGGCATGCAGGCAGGAACTTTTTAATGGAAGGAAAAACTGGCTGTGCTGTGGGAACACACTGTCAGGATGAACAGCAGGTGAACATATTAGTCTTCTGTGTGTCATAGGGTAGTATAACCACAGCAGGACTAAATCACTTTTCAGAAACAAACCTCCTTGACCATCACTACTGTGATCACTAACATGAAGCTATATGCTGTTATTGATGATACAAATGTAGACCTTTACAGTCCATATGAGCAGAAAACCACCAAATTCTAGAGTAAATCTATGCAAATTAAAATGGCAACAAAAAATGCTTTGTTGTTTCTTAAGAGAAACGCATGTAGTATTGTTGGGAAAATCTTTAATTGTAAAAAATAGCGTTTAAGTCTTGTGAATTCCTTCAGCTTTAACCAACAGTGCTTAGTCCTGTATTAATGTGTGCAAGTGGTCATTTTAGCCTTAAACACTGTGGGCCTGAGCAATGCTGCTAAGAAGGTGTATCTTGGCCAGATCACATCGCTGGGATGCAGCCAAAGAGAAGAAACATTTTCTGAACACCTGTTAAGAAAGAAGAATTTGAAGGAATTGGATGTTCCCCAAAAAACCACCAGAGACCCTCACATGACCTCTGATGTAAATAAGCTTCCAGAAGTGATTTAAATATGCAAAAGAATTCGTGTGGGAATGTTTAGCATATTCAGTGAGCTCAGTGAGTTTCAGAAAATGTAATGAATAAGTATAAGTTACATAGATTTAAACTACTGTGTTAGGTTAGCTGCTCCACATGGGTTAGGGGCAGATACCCCTAACACACCCGTCACTGAAAATAAGAGGTGCCACTTTCTAATACTGAAATTACAGTGCTAGAGAGTTTTATTCCCGCCTTTCAGTGACAGTATGAACAGTATGTTTTGTCTCTCCTTTTTCAAAAGATTTTGATTGCCAATTATGTCTACTGTCATTCCCAATAGCACAGAGTTGTGGGTTCATGATAGGCCAAAAGCCCTACAAACTGAAGTATGGATATATTCTGGCATGTCAGCATTTTGACCAAAAAAAATCCTGCTACTTGACATAAAAAAGCTATACAAGTATCACATATTTGAACAAAGCTGTCACAGCACAAGACTACTGAGAAAAGCAACCAACACAACAGCTGTTTAAAAAACAACCAACAAAAAATCTTTCCAGTTTATAACACGATACACATTGTCTCAAGAAACCTGATACTGCTATAGGTAGCAGAGGATTCTCACTGAAAAGGATCAGTAGGATTATGCAATTTAGGAAACTAATCCTCCATAAAGAAGGGGTTGTGGTTTTTCGTACATCTTGTGAAGAAATAAACTCCTGATTTTAGTGAGTTTATAATCACACACTAATTAAATTATCAGGTGTTAATTAAGCTTTACTGCTTCATAGATTAGATATTTCCAATACAAGGCTGAGGTCGCTGCTGTCTTAAATCCAAGGCTGATGAAAAAACTAAAATCAATTACAACAGCAGTAGCACTTACCTTTCCTCCCAGTGTCTCAGAGAATCAGAATCTTCTGGGTAGCTCAAAGAATAAATATCCACAGTGCTACATCCAGTTGCACCAGGCCTGCATTAAAGTTTGCCCCATCCTGTATGAGGCAGCAGCAGACCCACTCCGCTCATTACACACATTCTGCCAGTTTTAATGTAAGTGCTACAGAAGAGACAAACACCATTGTGCTGATCCTTGAAGTAAGGCCAAGGAGATTGGAATGAATACAGGGCCTAATGCAATTGCAAAAGGCATCCACAGCTTGTCCACCGCATTAAACTCATGTAAACAGCCAATGTACTAAAAGCTGTTTTAACTTTCCTCAAATTCTCTGCACAATTGATCCACAATCATCTGAGTGCTCACTGAAGCTTAGCATCCTACTTTTTTCCATTGATTGCAAACGGTCTGTTTGGTTCCCTAACATGTGTTACAGCCAACATCATGCTCAGTGGAAAAGGCTGTTGGCAGTGCCTAGCTATCCTATAAACTGTAATACAATTACACAGGATATGCTGGTTCTGTGTTTTCTTTCAAACCCTGGGGGAATATATAAATAAAGAGCTTAAATTGAGCCCATGTCATAGGTTCTCAAGCATCTATGAGATTTTTTGAGTTCTCCTGCTATCTGAAACAAGACTGATGTACTCACTACAATTAAACCTGCATGTACAAGTGCCAATATCAAAAAAATCATCACCAAACTTGGAAATAATTGGCAAGTGAGCTGGAAAACCTGATAAAGAAGCCATGAACGTAAAGGCCAAAGAGAACTCCTCCAAACAGTGGTAAGGCCAGAGACAGAGAAGGGTCATTGTGGAGAAATATGTCTGCCATCACCACCAATGCCTGTGCTTTTCTTTAGAAGGCAAGAAAAATACAGGTGCAAGTTAGTAATTCACATTCTGATTAGGAGCACATCCAGGTAGGAAAAAAAAGTCCTTTGAATTCATATTTAATTGCAATTAATTTGCAAGGAAAAAACAGGGCTGTAACATGCTGTTAGTAGGGATCAGGGAAAAAAACAAGGTAAATATCAGATCTGTCTGAACTAAAATATTTATTTGAAACATTTAAACTGTGTTCTAAAGAGAAAAATAGATTTTAAAAAAACTATTTCTGTAAACCACAGCAACAGTTTCAACATCTATTTTAATACCTCTTCCACTGACATTACTTCCCCCAAATCTGTAAGCAAATAAGCAGCTGTGTAGCCTTTGGGGTAAGGTTTTGGCTTGTTTAAAACAAAAAAGATTCAGTAATCATTAATTCCTCTCAAGTCAGAGGTTTCAGAAAACATTTTTTTTATAGATAAGGCTTAACAAAGATTGGCCAGAATTCATTGCAATGAATGTTGTTTTCAGAACTATTTGAACTCAAACTACTTCAGGTAAAATTTGCATGTTGCTTCAAATAAATAAACATAGCACCCTAGAATGCCGCTAATAATGAGAAAATCAAAAAAGCATGGTCTAAAAAATTAATTGATTCAGAAAGGTTTGGGGTAGTGAGAAAGTGCACTGTTTTCTTGTATCTTCCCTACCAATTGCAGTGATCTGCAGGATAATGAATCCAAGTGAAAGACAGTTCATTTATTTCCTGACTAGCATATAGACAGTTGTCTCGAGCTCATGCAAAATCGTTTTCAAAGGAAACTCCATTAAAGTGGAACATATGTTAGTCATTCTTATTTCTAGCAGAATAACAACATGAAATTCTGAGTTTAATTAAGCTTAAAAATACAATGCTGTCTTTACAATGTGCCTGTATTTCTCATGCTTCCTTCCTCCATCTCTCACAGCTTGTTTTGTAAGGCTAAGAAAATCCTATGTTCAGAGAACACAGGAAACTTGGAAATTATTGCTAATCTGTAAGTGAGGTTCTCTACAACTGCTTTCAAGAGATGCTGAGTAAAGTTTTCACTTTTTTGCAAGGAAGATTTCCATTTCATTGTTTAATCCTAAGAATACACAAGGCCTGCATCTGGCACTAAACAAATGCCAGATTGCATCCACAACACCTTCCTGGAACCACTGCGCAGAAAGATTTAGCCCATCCAGCCCTTCAGCAAAGACCATGCATGTAACTTCAGAAAATGAGTAGCATCATTCACTTTTACAAACAACCTTGTGTGCTTAGACATGGGCGTAAATACATTGTCAAATGAGATCACTAGTTTACTATAATCATTTAGAAGTAGTAAACTCCTTTTTTATATAGGCATATAAGTATCCTTACAGGGCAAAGACAAAGAAAAAAAAATCACCACGGTAGTGAATATATTAATGGCACTTATTTTGAGTAGGTAACTTCAGAAGACTTCAATATGAAAGAAATTCAGGTTCCTGTTCACTTTCCTAAATTAAAGTACTTTTGTAATGCTTTTTTCCTCTAGAAACAGAATTAAGTTCACTAACTCAGAGGGTTCATTCTTCTTGAAACTGCAGACGTAAGGTACACCTAGTATTTCAACATTGCTCTACTTGCATATGGCATAGAATTATCTTCTACAATGAAGAATGACAGAACAGAAGCATGATATTCTACTGTGCTGCAAACACTGCATAATTCATTGTTTCACTGTTCATCCACTGTAATGATGTTTTTGAGTATGTTTATTCTTATCTCTTTTTATGCATTCATCGGTGTATGCACTGGTATCAGAGGACTTACAGGGGAGGCTTTAAATATCAGAGGAAATCAGGTCAGTGTCTTTTTCCTCAGAGAAGGCCTGAAATCAGAGGTGGTGGGAAGCATTGCTTGAGAGACTCAAAAGAAATCTGCAACAGAAGGTACAGTGATAGTAGATCCTCCACAGACAGTTCCCTGACAACAAAATGAGCTATTAAATGAATAGAAACCAAATTCAGCTTTAGAAGTCCTACAGTGCAAATGGTTAGCGGGTGGGAGAATATTCTGTCAAATGATCATTACAGGCTTACTCTAGCCTTCTGCTCTCCCTAAAGCTCACTCTTTCAGCCAGTGTCAAGGGAGAAAAATAGAAGGAAAAAAGCCTTCTCAAAGACAGCCTGCTGAAAAAGACTTGGATTGTAGTCAAACAATTCACTCCATGACCACCACCTTAATGCCTTTAAATCCATATAATCTTATTTTCATTTTCCTATTACCAGAAATTATTACTTTTAGAATAAATACTGTGCAGGAATACAAATTCTGCCTTTGGCTGACACATTCTAAGACATTAGACTTGTGCCTTAAATATTATGGCACAGCTTTATTAAAATGGTAACTTAGCTCAAAGAGTTCATCACAATTTAATGGGCATTACAGTAAAAGCTGAATAAACAAGCAACACCAGTACAGGGCACATCAGTACTACATAATGAAATATTGTGATGCATGAACAAGACACTGCTAATAAGATCAGGAAGTCTAGATATCAGATAAAGGGGTTTTGCCCTAAGCTATTTAATAAGATACAAAACCCATGCTAGACTTTTTAGCTCAAATTTACACAAGCTGATGGAAAAAAACCCAAACAAACCAAACAGAAAAGGAATAAAATCAAGAAGCAGCAATGCAGTTTATGAAGGTCTGAGAGAAATGAGGAGAAAATAAGTATTTATAGGCTCCAAGTATTAGGCTCAAGAATAAGTATTTCTGGGCTCTGTGATCAGGCCAGACAGACTAAAATTCAGCCCAAAGCAAGGTCTCGCAGGCAAGTCCTGCACTTCAACTTTTATTGGTGAGAACAGCTTACAGTCTCACCTACAACTTTAAAAATGGCAATTCTGCAGTCCTATTCCACCTCGTAAGGCAGTCCTACCATATCGTCAAAGAAACTTCAGAGTTATCTGTTTGTCTACTTACATATCCCTTTAACTCTAATGGTTCTCCTGCATTTGAGCACCACTTGAGGACTCTAAACCCAGTAAAAATGCTGCCACCACAGTGACTACTTTACAAGGGCTGCAGGAGGTAACCATTTTGGATATGCAAGGCCATCGATTGATTGTTTTACATTTAGCTCCAGCAGGGCATTGAAGCTACATGCTGAGTCACAGCAGTTACTTTCCAAGCAAGTACTTTCTTAACCGAATGCTCCTATACTTTCAAAAGTAATAATCTCCTTTTTAAATAATCTTGTAAAAGAAAAAGTGGTTTCTTCTTTCAAAATCTACTTCTAACTGTGAGGATGTGACATGAATTATAAATTCACTAGTACAACTATAGCACACAAACCACCCCACATATATTCTTTTCATTCATCTTTGAAAATCTGTTACTAGCCTCTCTGTAGGTACTTTTCAACTTACTACCTGCTCTCCTGTTTCCTCGTATTAAACCAAATTCACAAGACAGATATTTTATGCTATGAAAAAAACTTCACCTTGCATGTAAGTCTAAGTCCAGCCTTCTCTTTGGAGCTCTGTAAGGGCTCACTGCAGCAGGACAGGATTTTTCTAATTCCTTTTAACTTCTATAAAGTGCAAAATTACATTTCAGTGATAAAAACCTTAGTAGATCAATATAGACCAAGCTTTCATAAAAAAACCCCAACACATCCTGGAAGCTATTATTTTGACTTTAATTTTTTTAATCTAGCTTTGATAATTTTGAAAATACCTCCCCAAAACATTTCACTACTGACCTCTCATGAAAGCCTGTGAGAAATTTGCACGTTGAGACTTTTGAATCAACAAAGAATATAAATAGTACATTTCTGTCACCTCTACATCTGCAGCATCCTGGCGTGGCCAAGTTGTCACTCAGAATGCCTTCACTTTTAATTCATTTTACTCTGACACAAAGCAAGCCAAGGCAACAGAAACTCAACTGGGCAAGTCCACAGAAGAAAAATATATGCATGTCTAAGCAGCCACCATGTTGCTGGGAAAGTAGACTATTTCTGACTTCTGGAAATTTCAAATAAACTCTTATAACACAGGCCCCCACCTAATACAGAAAATAACAGAATACAGACATTTCACAGAATTCAACTAGGGAATTTTGTCTGAGAGAGTTTGAAAATTCTGCCATTTCCCTATGCTTAAAAATGTGAATCTTCTTAATTAGCAAGGAAAAGACAAAGCTTGTCATGCTCTCATTATAAAGTATGAGAGATTAGAAGCAAAGTAACAAATAGTTAAATGGCAACTATAGTACATTGCTTTGATCAAAACTTTATATGAAATAGGAAGTCTGTAAGAAAGCCAAGAATCATACAGCCAGATATTATCTGTATAATATATGTATAATACATATAATATATGGATATGTATAAATTATTTATATTTTGCATATAAATAAGATAATGCAAGAACACATATCAATATTGACAACAAAACTTTAATTCTGCAGGAAGATTGTGCTGAAACAATAAGATCTGACAGGAAAGGTCAGAGAGTTAATGACATAATAGGGCCTCGGTGGAAATAATAGAGAGTTTTACACATTATTATGCAGCTTTTTACAATAAGGCACTTTGTAGAAGAATTGATTATGACACCACATGAGAAAGTCATAAGCCATCAATCTGGCATCAAAATGAGAGATTATGATTTATTTGGAGAATATTCAGATGTCAGCCACATAAGTGTTCTGGGAAATGTAGTATAAAATATCCCTCAGCTAAAGTATTAATGCTGAGGTGAAAAACATGGAAGTCATCCTGAAAAGGTGAGTAATTGCCATAAAGAGGAAGATTGGCACAACAACTTTTAATCACTGCAGATACTTTTAATATATTTGCATTCTAAAAGGCTTCACACAAAATACTGGACTAAAATATGTACCTCTTATGAACGAGCGTTTCCACAAGTTCACTCTTTTACCTCAACTATTACAATACAAGAATGACAAACAGAAGAATACATCTGTCACCTGCCTGTCAACACACCACTTCTGCAATTAGGTTCTAAAACCACAAGGTATTAAGCACCACAAAAATTTATCTCAATACAAGGGCTTTATTCCCTGCCACTGCTAAAATAGTCATTTTAATCAGAGAGAAGTGTTGGCAATGCAAATAGAGGGTCGCAAATACAAGCACTAAGAAAAGATTAGTTGCATTGATGTCATGTACATTGTACTAGACATAGATGATATCTTTTTTTTCCCCCTCCAAGTCAGACTCCTTAGAATCTATTCATCTTACCAAGGCGAATTTAATAGCTGAACAGCCATAATTAAGTTGATGTACTTACATCAAAGAATTGTTTTATTCTGACCACCCATATTTTCAAAATGTCAAGAAGTACCTGACAGTGGCTTCTTTTTTTTTTGGATGGGCAAAGGAGCAATTATTTTAGGCATTTTATTGTACAGCAGTACCTTGCAAAAACAAAAAGGTGGGGTTGATAAATGTTAAATGAAACCCTGCAATATAAACTTCTGTCTTGACATTTCAGAAAATGGCAAATTTTATGAAGTGGTAACCATCATCCCCAACTACTCCTTACAAAACTACCTATTTGAAAGACTTAGAATAACTCAAGTATTTTGTCTGAGGACACCATAACATCTTGAAGGGATCAGCATCAGAAGCACGGCAACACAGGAAATGTTAGCTTACAAAAGAGCCTGGCCACTTTACTGAATCTAAGCACTGCAGCTATCATAGCCTTGAACCAGCTGCCTTCTAGAACCATGCATAGCTTCCTTCTTAGGAGTTAACATCAGATCAGCTTTTATAAAACAGTTGCCAATCATCTCCAGCTTCATCATTCCTCTTAAAGGGATGCTTTTCCTCCCATGGATCCCAGAAGAGAGATATACCACAGGCAAGTGGCAGAATGAAGAATCACCTGTAGTCAATCTGTGAGATAACAGCAACTCCACTATTCTTTTAGAAGTAAACATTACTAAACACAGCTACCTAGGGAAATAAAGCCTTACAGAAAGTGGAAATGGGATATTATTAGTGTAAAATAAGAAGGCAGTTCCCCTCCCACTTTCTAGTTTTTGCCAGGTAGGAAAAGACTACAAAGTACATCGAGGAAGATGCACTATGCAGTCACATTCTAAAGAAACATGAAGACTGCATAAGAGATTTACATTATTAGAGTAACCCCTTTAGAGCCATAATTTTTGATTGACAGATGACTATTTCCATGGAGTCATCCCCCTAACTCTGATGCAATTTTTTGTTCTCTACAAATACACCTTTTCCCTGTTGGCCAAAGGCAGTCTGCTTTGTGCTGCAGTTGTATCTTTATTCCCTGCAGTGCCTGACAATGGGGTTTTGAGACAGTATTGTCTACAAGGTCTCACGTAGTGCAGATAATTATGAGTTTGCATGAGTCTGTGTTGTCCATATCTATCCATTTATTCAAATACATACCAAAACCAGTAGGGTGCACTAACAAGATCCAACTGAGTGTATAAGAATGTTATTCTACCTCCCCTAGAATAAACATCTACTGCTGTGAACAATTCAAAGTCTTTAACTGCTATCAGCACGCAAGAAAATAGAAAATTACAAATCAATGAATACCACAGATTTCAGTGCATTTTCCAGCTGTTAAGATAAATTACTCTCATATGCACAACAGAGAACATCTGAAACAAATCAAGCCATGCAAATGGCTGATTGAGTGAAGTATACAGCATGCAATGAGTCCCTAACACTACAACACCGAATGTGGGGTTTTTTGGAAGCAGTGCAGCCAAACAACTATTATAATTTACTACTACTAATAATAAAGTTTATAATTTGTTCTTCAACCACAGCCTTTTCTATAGCACCATAATGAATTATCCTGCTTCCATCTTTTTAGAAATTTGCTGTTACAATGCACATCTTGTTTCTTATTTCAGATAAGCATTTATTTCTTGCTACCTGCTAGAATCATCTTTCAGCTATCACTGGCATTGCATACTACTTAAGGTTAGTCTGCTTATTGAAAGTTACATCCACGTGCCATATTACTGGGCTGCAACACAAGCTGAACTATCCTTGTCCATCAGGTATAAGAAATATTGTACTGTTGTGTCTAATTTACCCTCATCACATACATAATAGACTGGCTCTTGGCTACCTTCAGATGCTGCATATCAATTTCTCAATCAGTGTAGCCTGTAGATTTTTTATTTTTTTTTTAATTCAGGAGGAGGACTTTCTAATAACTCAGAATGCTTATAGCTTTTCAGCTTTTGGGCTGCCTTTTTTTTTTAATCAAATAATGTAACATTTTGTTGTGTGTTGTGCAGAATAATTCAGAAGAATACCCAAGCTAACACTAGGCTTCCAGTTCCTGAATTGCATCAACACAGTCCTACATGAATACATCAGCCCTGTGTTGCTGTAGCTATACTTTTCTTTGAGCCTGCACACTGTTCTACAAATCTACACTAAGGAACCACTTTGCCAAACGTTGCACTGCCAAAAGCTTAATACAATTAACACTACCAGATTTTCCAAACTCTATAATAAACATAATACTTGGGATTACTCCCCAAAAACTTTGGCTTTTTGAGGATTTTAGATGAAGAACATTTTCTGAATCTATCCAGCTTCACGTGGTACAGAAAACTGAGCAGTTTTAAGAGAGAACTAGACAAAAACATTCTTATGATATCAAAGATATAAGTGATTTGCAGAGCAGGGGCAATGAAGAGTTTTAAAATCTATACAAATTGTTGGTTCACTGATGATCTCCTGGCATAAGAAACAATAGCAATCTCTTGCTTCAAATTAGCTGAGCAATTGTTTCAACCATACTAATTAAACAAGAGGAAATGAAATACAAACCACTTTCTCTGCAAACCTTAGCAGTAAAGTCCAACTCTGAGCCCACCTGCACATTTTACAGTGGAGCCATCCCGACTTTTCCACCAATAGGAAGTTATATATCCTATAAAAATTAATGCAGCACAATATAGAAACAGTGGGATTGGCTCAGGTATAATGAAAATAAGGAACCTAGAACAGAATTCCCCAAGGAGATTGGAACTGCAAGATGGTAGCTGGATTGCTACTGAAAAAACAGTTGGTTAGAGCATGGTGCTAATAACACCAAGGTCGCAGGTTTGATCTCCATTCAATCCCTTTACAGGACGTTCACTTAAGACTTGGACACAATGATCCTTGTGGGTCCCTTTCAACTCAGAATATTCTGTGAAATCTGTGAAAACATTATTCAAGACAAAAAGTGCAAAAGTCCTAAGGTCAGCAATGAGTGTGAACCAGAACTGCACACGCGGTAACTGGCTCTTCAATGAATGACTCTAGGGCAGTGATAATCAAGCACATATCATCAAATGAATCCTGACCTACAAACTAAGATTGTTCATCAGTGCAACCCTATGCGGACAGCAGTTCTGTAACCACACGGGGAGAGCAGATACCCAGAAAGGACATTTGCATGACTACCCCTGGGTTTACTGCTGCAGTTTCAAGATACGTTGGCTGGAAAGGGAAAAGGGAAAGGACATGAACGATTTGCTTTGCTCAGCTAATCCAGCAAAATTGGAGTAGCAGTTCAGCTACTTTTAGAATTTTTTTCAGCATCCATTTGCAATCATTAAACTTCATTTCTCAGAAAAAAAAATTGTGTTTTTCAGAGAGACCTTACAAAATTACCTTTCTCACAGTAATCTGATTATGAACCATTACAAGGAGATGTATTTTACCAGTCCTTACATTACATGACTGCAGGTGCTTCAACACAAGATCAGTGCTTCCTATGTTACGCTAGAAAGATGGAGAAAGAAATTTTCCAATGAGCACCTTCTCAAAAAGACAATGAGGGAAATGTGAACACAGAAAGTAAATTATGGATTAACTGAACTCTAGACATTTCAAATGTATGCTCACATGTTTAACTATGCTTATCACTTAAATCCTGCTGGGATCAAACCCTTTCCCACAGATATGCTTCTGTCAATATTCTCACTGAAAAAAAACCAAAACTTGGGACTATGGGAAAAGCAGATGGTGAATTTATTCACAAAAACCCAAACTAGATGCATGCATAGATACTCAAAGAGATTTTGCAGAAAGCACCTCTCAAGTCACTGGTTAAAATCCAGTCAAAGAAATTCAGCATAGATTTCTTTCATTATCAGATAAGATATGCTACCTTATAGACTTCAGGGCAGCAGGATAAGATCAGCCACATAACTGAAAAGCAGACAACACACACATGAACCACAGTTAACTGAAGAAATGCGAAAGTAATGAAACTACAGGTTTATGCTACTGCAGGGTAGAATTTCTGGATGATGATGATGATGCTAACTTGCTGCATCATCCTTACTGTCTCTAGAGGAAGCAAAGCTGAAAGTACATGACTGTAGAGCTACCTGCCTGAGTCTAGAGGTGACATTCCAGTGTTAGTTTGCTGATGCAGCCTGCACCATTCTTGATCCACTTAGAATACCTCTGCCTAAAGGAAGTACTTTCCACAGCCTTAAATTCACTTAAAATGCAAACTAGGAAAAGCATCACCTATAATATCAACAGGAGTTTTCTAAACCCAATTAAGATTAACCAATTTCAGTGCCAATTACAAAAATCCTTTCAGTTTAAACTCATTAAGCTCACTTATGTGCTCTCATTAAATTCCCCTTTGTGCTAACATCCTTTAGTGGCAGGAACACACACACAAAGCACTGGAGAAGTTTCTGGACTGTTACCATGCATGACCATAAACCCCAGCCTAGTCAGGTTATATATGGCACCCTGCTGGAAACGCCCCTAGAGTGGGGTTTTCCTGGGAGTAGCGAGTCTGTGAGGGGAAGCCCTTCCCTTAGGGCTGGGATGCCAGGCAGGGACCCTTCCTGGGACTGAGTGCCCCCAGTCCCTTGTGGGAGTGTCTATTTTTTTACTGGATACCCTTGAATGATCCTTTGAGCCTTTGGGTGAAGCGAACCGATCTTCTGGGTGCCCCTGAATGAGAAGGGTTTGGGGCGGGGGGTTGTTGTCTTTGTGTACCTCCATGACAATCAGTAAGGTGCCACAGAAGTTAAATAGAACTTTTTTCACAAAAGCACCCTCTCTTTTCCCCCCCTTCCCTATTTTACACCCTGAAAGTTCTGCTAGCTGAGACAAATCTCACATGCCTCTGTGACTTCTCTCTCTGCCTCTCATAAAGTTATGGCAGTATGATGTGAAAATTAGCATTAGTGAAAGTTGCAGGGGAAAGTGCTGGTTTATGATTTATTTCCTTTAGAGAATAGATGACTAGAAAGTTCACTAAGTCCCTGTTGCCAGATTGCAGATTCATATTAAATTAATGCTTCAGTTCACATCTTCCTTACAAATGGCTGAAATCTGTTCTATAACCTATCCAATTCTGCCAGTAGTAAAAAGATGCTACCCAAGTGACATACTCTGTATAAATTTTACTGTCTTACAAGTTTATATTACACTGCAATATTCTGTCTCTCTGTTGCTGTAATCCACTGGGCAGCTACTGATGTTTTCATCAAGGACATCAGGAATTGCCCCAAAACTGCATAATAGAGTTCTATGCTTGTAGGAAGAGATGAAACAAGATTTATGGTAGTCACTATGTGGCAAGACAATTTGCCTGACACTGATTAGGCTAAAAAAGATAAGGCAGCTCCCAGCAGCAAAGCTGCCAAATAATTCAGCAGATAAATGAATCCCTCTATGATCCCCTGTATGAATACCACTAGGATTATGATAAGACAAAGGCAGAATTTGATGTAAAGTGTAGGAAGAAACAGGTAAAGAACCAAAAGCAATAGAACAAAATAAGAAAAAAAGGGTAGAGAATGAAGCCTGAAGTACAAAACTTTTTTCCACCTTCAGCTGCAACCCTTATCCATGTTGTTACATAGAGTGACCTGTATCTTGCAGACTCCTGCTGTAGTTTCCAAGCTGCAGAGAGTACCATTTGTTAGCTACATTTATTGTACCAGTCCTACACCACATTTCCTGAACCCTCCACAGTGGTCCACAGCACAGGAGACTGGTATTGTCAGTAACACAGTTAAAGGACAGAAAAGCTAGTCCAAAAACTCCAGTAAATTATTGCTCAGTAAACTACTCATGGGCAAACTGTATTCTGAGAGACATGCTGGAAATAAAAGAAATTCACCTCTCCATGAGGATTACCATAGACCAGTGGGTTCCATGGGCCATCCCAAATGACTTTCTGCTTCCACCCGAACTCCATCACTCTCTTGGGACTTGTCTCATGACAAGCTCTTTGACAAGCTCCTGACTCTACCTTGGTCCAAGAAAGTTCATGCCTAAGGCTCAAAGGCCTTAGATTTATCCCACCTGTTTCCATGCTGTTACTACAGTCATTTGCTACTTTCATGGGAAAGAAAGAGGTACATGAAGGAAGTCAAGGAAGGGGAAGCATTAATTTTCCTCCGAGACAGCAGAACTTTGAAACTTGAACACTTCAGCTGAAGTCTTAGCCTGCCACATGGGAAATACTGGTAGCAACCTGTGCCTAAAAGTTATCAGGTATTGCTTACCCTATAACTTCTTAGTAATAAAGGTCTTTGCTTTCTCATACCAATACCTTTACAGGAAATAAATATGGCATGAAATGAAAGTAGCAGGCAAGCATCTGCAAGACAAAGTCATTCAATGGAAATAGACTCCCGAGGATGGCCAGACCACCAGCTATTTTAGTGTCTTATGAAGCACCCTAACAGCAGAAAAAATGAACGCTTAAACTGCAAGTGACCTTGCACAGGTGCCAGCTGCTGCCTGTGACAGAAACAGAGTGAACTGTCATGGGCCTTTCTCTACGAGCAAGATTTTGTGTGCAAGTTAGTGTATGTTATATATCACATTGAAACAAGAAAAAGGAAATGAAAGGATTGAGATTGCTCTACACAGGATCTGCCTAGAATGCCTAATGTTTGGTGCTTCCACAGGACTAGAAAAAAAAAAATTCAGTAAAGGAATAAATCAAGAATTTGCTACAATGATGTGACATGAGCCTCTAGAGAGGAGAGAAAAAAAAAAAGAAAAAAAAAGTGGGGGTATGGAGGTGATACAGACATCTGGTGGCTTAAAATCACTCCGGGGTCTTGAGAAAAAGAACTTCCAGTCCTTGTAAAAAGATTCAAATTCCAGATTTAAAGGATGCAGCAAATTCTTCACACATAGAAAAAGTTATGATTACCTGTTTATCGGTTTTCGCAGACAGATACACGCATATGCTCTACCTAGTTAAGTATGTCCACACTATGAGAACAGAAATGTAACAAAAGCTTAACAAAAATTTTTTTTTTCTTTTAGTAATTGTTATTAATTAGGGGTAAATCCACTTCTAAGAGAAAATATATTACTTTTTCGAAGAGGAATCTCAGAGAAAGCTACAGTACCTGCTACAACAGTTGAATGGTGTGCAATGTTTTCAGTTAAGTAAGAAGTCATAAATGTGGGGCAGTCTGATAAGTTTCTATATAAATTCTGGCAAAAAAGTGCAAGAATCGAGACTGTTTTTATGTGACTACCCAAGAATTATTTGGAAACAGGCCATTTGCTTAAATAGAATTTTTAATAGTCAAGATGAAACTATCAACACAAATCAAAAAATCTAAAGCTTCTTCTTTTTCTTACTGAATGTAATTCTGTCCAGTTTCACCACAAGACAATTTATTTGAGCTCTCACAGAGATGAGAGATTATTAAGGACATCTACACTGGAAATCCTTTCTGCTGAACTAGTAGAAATAAACATAAAGAGCTGAGCTAAAGCTCCAACCAAAACTCCAGTTTTAATCAATCCTGGAATAAATGTCCCATGTAACACAAATATGGATGTACAGTCTGACTTGCAGATGGGACTCTCTTTGGACTTCAAAATTTGCAGACATTTTCCTCTTTGCACTGCAATATTATAGAACACAATTTGCACAAAATTACTGCAGGTGCAAAATGAGGGACCAAGGCACAGCAGAAGAAATAAAAGAGTGCTCTGTGAGAGCAAATTAAAATTCCACATGTAAGTGCACTGAGTAGCTGAAATGGAAGGCCCCAACTACATTAGCAATTACACTGTACTGGCAAACAGTGAGTGTGGGAGATGCCAGAAAAAAGCCTCTGTCTCTCCAAAGTGATAAACTCTGTGGTAGTTTTTTTCCAGTTCTGCTTGCTGGCTAATGAGAATGAGGCAATGTACTTATCAGTAATGGATACATTCTGAATTCAAGTTTTTTTTGAAAGAATCCACTGCAGGTTGGCCCTTAACAGAAGAGAGTTGCATAAAACAATGCAAACTTTTTCATATACAGTTTAACAATAAACAAGTAAACCACCACTTCAATTAGAAAGAGTACCCTTGTGGCTCCACAAATTCCTACATAGTTACAAAAAACATTGAAAATTGAAGGCCAAAATAACTGCCTTCTGTTCATGCTTTGAATATGTAAGTTGTAAAAATGAAGTGCTGAGTTTATAAAAAAGAGCAGGCTGTCAATTACTTCTACTGCTTCCTAAAGACAGTGTATTTCCAATTCAGTCTTTACCATATGTCCTACAATATGTGAAAGCAGATGCAAAACTTGAAATTAAAAAATTACTAAGTAATGGTATTATACCATTACTTGTTCATTAAAAGTCTTTTCAGGATGGCAGAACACTAGTGTTACAAAGTTCTGCCTTTCCTCACACACAAATATTCCGTTAATTACTCCACAGTAGAACTAAAACTGAAATTTTAAAATCCTTATATACGTGTGTCATTAGAACAAAACATAGTGGATACGTGGTATAGTTACTATGATGAGGTTTTTTTCTAAACATTCTTTTACTTACCATCTCATACAGGTAGCAGACCTGGAATAAAATTATTTAGTTACAGAGTACTTTACCTCTCGTTCAAGGTTTTCATTAAACATTTTTACTAGGTACACACAGGTAACTCTCTTTGCACATTTCTATCAGGTGTTAAAAACAAATGATATAACAATGAACAAAGAACCACTGATAATCACAAGTAAGAATAACTAACTTTATTCATTATTTCCAGGTTTTTCCTAACATGCAGAGTTTTCAGCATATTTTCTAAGGTTTAGAGGGTTTGTTTGTAGTTGGTTTTTTTTTTAATCTATAGTCTTTATTTTCAGATTCTTCTAAACATCAAGAGGTATTTTCGCCCTATTTGTAAATAGGTATTTTGTATCTTTGGCACAAAAGAGATACTGATGATCCTGAACTCTGAAATGCTAAGCATTTGCATTAACTTGAGGGGTTTGGTGCTGGTATTTTTTGTTTAATGGTTAAATACTTTCCAAACTCTGCTGATTAAACTAATTCATACTATTTCAGTGAATAAACAGGACATAAGCTAGCTATCACACATTTTCCCTACTTTTCATTCTTTGGATCAGATTTCACCACGACAGATAAATTTAACTTTCTGTATGAACAATTCAGGAGGGAAATAATTGTTAACATGTACTCTAAGTGGCTGTATGCAGAACAAAAGTAATTTTACCTACCAACACATGATCAGTGTCTGACTCATAAGCGCATTTCCCTTCAAAAGGTTCATCTCTCTTCAAAAGGAGACAAACAACTTAAACCCAGAAAGAATAACTCCCATTTTAGTTTTCTTCAATACCTTTAAAAGCCTTATAGTTTTCAACTCTTTTATAAACCCTTCTACAACTGAAGCAGCATTAATACAAAGTAGCATTAGCCCTTTTTCACCAACATTTTAAAAGAGGCACTGCACGAGAAAGACTCTTAAATGGCTTAAAGTTTTAAGAAAGAACAGAATAAGCAGTACTTTGACATTCAGTATGATAAATTCCTCACCACACTCAACTCCCTAGTTATCCTTGTTGCCACCATTTCCCCTTCTGATTTATGATGGACACAAGAGATGGAAAACAAACATGAAATTTAACTTTTCATATTACTGTCCTTCCAACTCACTACACACAAGCAGAGATAAAAATCAATCGCTTGTTCTCATTTTAACTTCTTGAAACACTTTTATCTGTGCAGTTTCCGTTGCAGTTATGTTTGAGCTCAGATTCAGTTATCACAATTTGGTTAGACACAGCAGATCAGCTGAGCTGTACTAATATGCCAGAAAGGCAGAAGAGCAAATGCTTTTACCTAAACCTCTTTCCAATCTTTTGAATATGTTGAACCATCTGGTAAATATAACGTAGGCTACTATGTAACTGCTGCCAGGCAGTTGTTATATATACTTAAGATAGATAGATAGATAGATAGATATATATATATATACATAGATATTATATATTAATATAAGATATTATATATATATATATACTCGTTATATATACTTAAGATATAAAACTTGAACACTTGCCTAGATTCTTAATCTGAAACAGTATTAATCCATTTCAGCTCATGGCATCCTTATTATACTATACATATATTTCTGCTAAGTACTCAATCCCCAGCATCAGATAGCCATGTACCTGAATTAAAAAAAAAAAAACCACCACAGTCCTTGTCTCAAAAAGCAAGCACATGACAATGAGACCAGCTTCAACAAAATCAAGACCATACCTAAATATCTAACAGATGACTGCAAATCAAAACATACCTGCTGAGTAGGGATAGAGGTCAGGCAGGGGAAAAAAAAGAGTCTATGACGAGGCTATCCACCATACAACAGCTTTCTGTATTAAATCACATGTACCAAAAAGCACATTTGAACTGAAATGCATTTAAAAAGCAATTGCAAAAAGAAGGGAGGAAGAACCAAAACAACTGAAAGGCCGGTTGGAAGAAAAATACTGTGATTACTCACCTACGGTACAAAGACTTCAGAATATATAGCTGCTATTAGCTCCCCACTATAGTAAGCCAACTGCAGTAAAGAGCAATGATTCCAGAGTGGCAGTGTTAAAATTAAAGACAATTGTTCAGATGATATAAGCCAGCACAGTTCCAGCTTGTATCAATGGAAGCTCACATTAACTGCCCAAAAACATTAATGAAACGCTCATTGAAGACATTCTCCCTTTAGAAATACCTCTTAAAAATAACATCAAAAAAACCAAGAACACAGAAAATGTAAGTATTTAGGTGCACAGCAGACATTTGGCAAAATAAGGATAAATGGCAGGATTAACATTTGGATGTAGTTCTATTAGAAACACAACTCCTCCACTGTTGGAATAATCTCACGAAAGCCCTTTCATTAAATCACTCTATCACACTGATTCCTTTTCAATGCAATTTAAACTCATTATGTTAAATGAGCACTATTATATCTGCACTAAAATAAACATAAGTACTGTTTTTATGCTTGCCTACCAGGTAAATCACCCTTTAAAAAATATTACAGTTCTGTCTGTTGCAGAGTACTTAAACATATGCATTTAGAAGTTGTTGGGGCTGCTCTTTTTTTAATTGGATGAATTGGTACCTGAAGCACACAAATGCAAGTAAAATCTTTAACTTACAAGAGCTTATACTTCCTCTCACAGAAATTGTCTTACTACTTGTATAAATGGTAAAATTACAACAAACACATTATCCTGTCTTCAGTATATAACACTAGCAAAATGATTAAAAGCAGCTGCAAGAAATCCTGAGGCATTTAAGGAAAAATGTGCTCTAAGGCTTATTGTCACAACCAGTTGTGTATTTTGATGATCAGATTTCCACTGGTGCCTCCATTTTTCCTGTTTGTTCTAATAATTGTCTTTTATACAGCAAGAATCTTTTACTACAGAGTAAAAGTACATGCAACTCATCCCATCACCTTTTGCACCAAGTATATAAATAGGGACTTAGAAGATTAGATGAAGATTTTATCAAACCATCAGTTTTTGGAACATACTTTTGGAAGATACTTTCTTTCATGAAATGGGCCAGTGCAGTTTACCCAATGTAAACCCTTTTCTTTGTGGAGGTTCAGGATATGTCCTTCCTTACACAAAGAAAGGAAGATGAGAGTTGAAGAAATGGCTCCTTGAGTTACGGCGTATGTAACCTACCAGGTTTGATCATACAGGTAGTAGCTACTGAATTTGCTTCTGTTGTACAAAGTTAAAAGCAACCGTCAGCTGAAATCAAAGGAGTGGCATAAATACTAAAGCAACCTTAGGTCCATCTAAGGCCTATTTCAGGACACACCCTTCATGACTTCAGAAAGGACCAGATTATGGTCCTTTCCTTCAGTGAAGATGCACAAGAACAGCTCTGCAACAGTTGAGTCCATTTTTTAAGATATTGGAACAGTTTGCTTGGGTTTGCTGAATGCACATGTTGTTCATGAACAGCAGAAGTAAGTCAGCAATAACCTGAGGAAACTGCTCTGCCTTGTATCACTTTTTAGGTTGACAGTGCTACTAAAGATTTACCTTCATCCTAATCAATTCAGTTAGTAAACTCTCAGGCTACTAGATTAGCATTAGCCTGTCAGGGGTAGGAACAGCATACTCCTTTGTTTCATTTCCAACAGTTTCAAACAGTGACACCAGAATTTTCTATAAAACATTCAACTGTATAAAATAATCAAATGCTTTAGAAATTGAAATTGCTTATTAAAGGAAGTACTTTACTTCTATTAAAAAAACTCTAAACCCACCAACACTGGAAACGCAACAAAAATTCGGCTAGAATGAACAGTGACAGAACTTTTACCAGCTTTTTACCATAGCTTCATAGCAAGGCAGAGAACATACCTGCACATCTCAAAGGAACAATGGAGCCAGAATAATTCTACGTTTTTGTTTACAGGCTTAGCAGTGAAGCCAATGACTGAGAAGACTTTGGGACTGAGCTACCATTTCCTTGCTAAAGGTGATACCTCAAAGACTAAATTCAGGCAAAAAAAATCTAGACTGGCCACTTATCCATACAGATGAATTTCAGTGTCTGTCGTTCCGGCATTCATTACACCCAGTCCACTTATTAAAACATTTATATCACTTCAAGGGATCCCTGTCACCATCAGCAATCAGTAAGAAAGGAGACAAAATCCAGCTGATCATTCTTGTTAGACTGGCTAATGACCAAACACAGGAACATTTCCACTTCTTTAGGCAAGGTTAACAAGGTGAACTAGAACTGTATCAGCCTCAACCTATTGTCTCTGAAACTTAGATTAAGAAACAACTCTCTGGCTGTAGTATTTATCTCCTGTTATCTCTGTATCACAGAACACAAGTGTTTACATATGAACATTGTTTGCAGAAATCAAATAATGTATGTAATCAAATAAAGAGAGAATTTATTTTTAAGGAAATCACTACCATAATAAAGTCAGAGCAGTCAACAATATTGTCCTGTCTTCTTAACAGAACTGCACTAATTTGCTGTGGTTTGTAACACACTAGCTAATGACACTGGAGTCCCAATATCATGTAATTTTTATTTTTTTTTTATACATGGAGTAGACAATTTGGTTCTAAAGTTACTCTAAGGAACCAGAAAAATCAGGCACATATATTCAATTTTTATTTGAATTCATATTGTTAGATAAACAGTATCAGATGTATTTTGTTTCCAAAACAACTGAATGTTACATGCATTCAGTAAGAGCAGGCATCAGCTCAGGTTGGCTGATAATTGGGACACTTATTCACAGGCCAATATGTGAGCCAAGTATGTAGGCTCAAATCAGACAGGTTAGAACATGGGAAAACAGAACAAACAGGAATTTAAAGAAATGTCATAAATAGGTATTACACATGACTTTCTTATCAAATGCCTTGACTGACATTCTTCAGATTTGTGACTTCCTGTCTACCTTTTCAATCTTTTACTAAAATATATATATAAGTGAAGTACTTTCCAGAAAAAGTGAAAAAAAAAAGAAAGTATTTAACAAAACTTGTCACAAATAACACTCCAACAAACCTGGAGGGAACAGCACACATGATGTTTTATTACTAGGCATAAAAGTCAATGTTCTCAAAACCAGTGTAGCTTACATAAGGTAAGGCATTTTCACAGTATGGCTCTCAGAAGAAGGAATTTCTTAACCAAAGTAACAAGCGTCTATAAGGAAAAATCTTCCTAAAAATAATTTCAAAATACCCAGTATCAGAAACAGACTAACCATGTAATCTTGAACAGAGAAGAAAAACTCATTTATATCAATGTCTCTTTGATCTCTCAATTGCCTATTAAAAAAAATATGCAATTGTACTTGTTCCTGAAAAACTTGCAGGAACAGTCTTGCTTGTTGGTGTCAATCTTAAGCATCAAAGGTTCAGTGTGTTTTTTTTGTTTTGGAGCAGTTGTTTGTTTAGTTTGGTTTTTAAGAAAGCAAATTAGTGACCTAATTAGGTCAGTAATTTGTTCCATACCAGCTATTTACCTTTCTGGTACTTACATAAAGCACCAAACTGACTATAATATACTCCTTGGTTTCTTCCAACCATACAAGCTCAACACAGACTTTACCCTCTGAATCTGCATAGTCTGCAGTATAGATAGGACCCATGTAGTCATAAAGGCCAGATGCCTTTAAATACAATTCCATGTAGACTGGAGCACTAAAACACCAGAAGGGCTTTCCAGTTTCATCCAACAGAGTAAGATCCATCACGAAGCAGTCCTACAAACACAAGCAGAAGAGATTATTTCCCTATGCCATGACACAGTAAGTAGTTCTGTCCCTGACTTTAGGAGAAATATCAAGGGTTCAGAGAGTGTTGTATGAAGGCTAAAAATTCAAAATATAATTGATAGTACTTCATTGACTACTGCAACAAATACTTAGAGGTTTCCTACAGAAATCAAAATTGCAACCTACAAACATCAAAAGCTGTGCTACAGAAGGTACCACTGCCAACCCAAATCAGACATTATTTCTTAAACATTTTTTAAGCCCTTAACATTCGTGTTTCTCAATTATTAGTTACTTTACCATTCAAATAATGATAGTCTGAGAAAGCAACCTAAGTTTAAACTCAGGTGCTAAACTTGTGCAAATGCAGCAATGTTTGCAAAGATACTCAGAGACTACCCCAAGGCAGTGCACACACATGCCAGCTGTAAAAGGAAGGTATACAGCACTTTTTGAATGGCTCATAGCTTTAGTTCCCAAAAAGGTAATATTAATATATCTTCATGTGATTTCTCCTTTTACAAATTCGTCAAAATATTTCTCTACAACATTACACAACTACATTTTAGAATGCTAATGCCAATTCTTGGGCCTTTGCAAACTGGTAATTTCACATATTGCTTAAAAGCATAGGAGTTGCATGTCATTGTCAGCATCAGCTGTTACTTATTCTCATGAGTTCTGAATCACTAAATGAATCAAATTATCTTAATTATGTTGTATATATGCTCCAAAAGCATAAACATATCAACACCACATATTCCATGCCAAAAAAATTTATTTGGAATGCTTTATTTCTCTGTATTACATGGTTGTGCTTCTGTTTCTCTAACATTGCTTTCACTATTACTCTACTTCAAGCAAACAATATGAGAGCAGATGGCACAAACATGAGGCAATATGATACATACAGTTTTCCTAAGCTTTTTACTGTAGAATATGCTGAAAATACAAAATTCAAACCAAAGCTAATGATGATGTAATAAACTTATATGAGCTCTAGAATCACTTGAAAAAAAAGAATTACTATTTTCTGGCCTGACAACTTCCATATAAAAGGCCAATTATGAAAAGTAAAGCAGGGTGGTGCTGAGTGTTGGGATGGTGGGGTTCTTCCCACGCATTGCTGTCCTGGTTCTGGACAGAACAGGGTTAATTTTTGCAGTAGGCAGGAGGGAGCATGGCTAGGACATGGAAGTTATCCTACACCACCTCACCTCATTTCCGGGGGTGGGGGAAGGGCTCTCTTCCAGGTCAGGGTAGCACGGCACAGTCAGGTCGGGCTCCACAGCGAGCATTTGCATGTGAATCACTCACCTCTTTCTTGTACACTCTTGTTATTAACATTTTTGCTGCTACTCTCCATTTTCTTATCTCACTGCTGTTTCCAGTAAACTGTTCTTATCTCAACCCATAATCTTTAACTTTTGTGCCTCCAGTTCTCCTCTCCAGCCCAATGCAGAGGAGAGGGAGGGGGGAGTGAGGGTGGTTTGGAGTGGTTACAGTGAGAACACTAAATTGGAGAATACCATTCCTAAGCCACAACAATTTCTAATTATCTGTACTTCAGCAATTAATTTTTTTACAAGAAAACCCCAGAAGGGCCAAAAAAACCTTTCAGGTATTTTGGTTTTCCTTAAGAGCATTGAACAAAATTCAAATAAATTCAAAGTAGTGGCATGTCCTGCTTCTGAGGCTGATGTTATTTGGTCTTCACATGTTCTAAGAATTTTAGAGATTTATGTTAAAAACTGAATTCAACCCACAGCTATATGCTGACATATTCAATGTCACCAAAAAATGAGGGGTTGAAAAAAAAAATTGTATTCTTTATTTTGTCCTGGAAAAGAAATATTCAGTATAACTTATGCTGTAAGCACACAGGAGGGAGACTAAAAAACTAAAGACTACAGCCATGGCTCTCTGTTTCCTCTGACAATTGACTTCCCCAATTCTTATGTGCTACTCATGATTATTTTCATGGAAAAAAAAATCTGCCAAGCAGCTGTTAATCCTATAGAATCATAGAAAGATTTGGATTTGAAGGGACCTTTAAAAGTCATCTAGTTCCAACTCCCCACCGCGGGCAGGGACACCTTTCACTAGACCAGGTTGCTCAGAGCCCCATCCAACCTGGCCTTGAACACTGCCAGGGATGGGGCATCCACAGTGTCTCTGAGCAACCTGTTCCAGTGACTCACCATGCTCAGCACAGAGGAAAAGAAAATATTTTCTTTCTGATGTCCAATTTAAATCTACCTTCTTTCAGTTTAAAAACTTTGTCCCTTGTCCTGTCACTACACACATTGGTAAAAAAGTCTCTCAGTTATGTTATCAAACAGTATTCCACTCCACATTTATAACAGATTGGCAGAAACAACAGTTTTATTAATTTTGAGGGTTTATTCAAAAGAAGTGCCAAAATCAACATCACGTGTTGAACTAGATCATTTTTCAGTAGTGCTTTAATTTCATTTATCAGAATTTTTGGGATGTCTGAAATAATCATGCAGTTGAAGTATATTTAAAAATACGTGCCTTCAGCACTATTGCAAAATCTACATAACTACTCTGACACTTTGTTTGAAATAATTATTTTAGGAATTCTATCCAATAGAATGAGTGAGCATTCCTCTAAAATACAAAGAGTTAATCCAGCTGACTGATGTACCTGACTCGAGCCAGCTGCTGACTGTGTGAATGTGGACTGTAGTTTCCGCCTGTGCCCACCAGCATTTTAACATTCCCCAGCAGTTCCTAACTTTCACTGCCTATACAGCATGGAACCGCACAGTATTTCCCCAGGGGTTCAAGGCTTATTGCTTGCAAAAAAAACCTCAACCAAACAAAAAACCAAAAAAAAGAAACCAAACCAAAACTCACACCAAACCAAATAAAAAACCTCACAAAAAGTACATCTGCAGTACATTTTTTTGTCCAGCATTTCAAAGCAGGGCTGTTTAGTCACAGCATCTTTGCTGAGTGGAAAGCACTGGAGTAATCACACATGCATAATGGGTCTATCATGCAATCTAGACTATGAGAAAAAGAATAAAACCTTTTTTCCTCAAAATTCACATTTTTTTTGAATATTGGAATAGTTTTTGCCTAGTTCCAGATACCTTCTACAAAAAAAAATGTTTTAAAAATTAGCATATTTAGGATGCCCAAACATAATTCTGTTTTGAGATAAGCATTTTCAGAAACAAAAAATATTTCTGACCTTTACATTGCCTTTAAACACCGCTGTTTCCCAGCATATGCCAAGTGTCCCACTAACAGGCAAGTGCTTTCTATTATCTTTTAAGGCTACAACTGTGAGCCTCAAGTATCCATTTTCAATGTCACCTGAAAATATAAACAATATATAACATTATACCAGTATAAATCAAATTAAACCCAAGTACACTGTGAGTGTTCTCTTATCTTCTTTCCATGTCTTTTTCTACCCACTCACCAAAAAGGAACCCTGACATCTACCAACAGCTAGATGTCAAGCACATTATAGAGAAATTCAGTTGCTGTTCAGGGCTTTGATTCTGTGATTCCACAGTAGAAGGAGCAGCTGAAAAGCCTGTTGTATTATTTAGTATAAAAATACAAATGCCACCTAAAGAATTTACACAAGGATGAGAGGAGTAAAATTCACATTCAACATTTCAATTTCATGCCACCAGTGCCTCAATCACTGCCCGCTCCCCAAAAGCCAAGCTTAACACTAACACAAAATAAATGATGCGATACCTCCCTCAACCTTTTTTTTTTTTTTTTAAATCATTTAAATCTCTCAGCTCTGACTGGAAACTCAAATAAGCCAATACAAAGGGTATGTTAGTACAGATAACTATCAATATGTATAATAGTACAGATGTACAATAATGTATAATAGTACAGATAACTATCAATCCTCCTTGGAAAGGATATTGCATCATTTAAATTGACATGCAGTATGCTTTGATCTGAATCAAGCTTTTAAATTATGGATTTGTTAATTTTTTAAATAGTTTTCCAAAGGCTCACTTTCTTTTTTTTTCTTGACAGAATTACTACGATTTGTGATTTTTTTATTACTACATTGTCCTGGAGCATCTTTATGATGTTATATATCCCAATCGCCTGCTTAACAAAAAGTATTAACTCTGTGTCTTTAAGGTGGCTCAAGAAGCCAGGACCTATGTTGTGGTTTTCTTCAAAGGATATTTACATTTTTTTACTTATCAGCTTGCTATGTTGTGCTTCTCAGGAGAGAACATCTTGGCAGTTGCTTTCTATAGTTGAAGGCGAAGGGACACTTTTTTTACTTTTTTACCTTTTTTTTCTTGCGAGCTTTCGCCCTGCTTTACTCAGCTGAGGGATATTTGGACAGAGTTAAAACTTGCTTTTGGCTTTTTCCCTCCTCTGCCTGATGCAAGGGAGGAAGACAGTTTTTTCCTGGGATTGTATTTTATTTTTCTTCTTCCTTTGGAACTGTACAACAGACAACTGGGCTCTGTTCTACATACCATCTCTCCAGGGCCTACACCCCATGGGCCTGGAGAGTGCCTACTCGGTACTCAAGCAGCTAGCTAGAGACAGAGCAGAAGACCACACCTGCCAAGGACTCAGGACTTTGATTGGCCCAGGTTATCCTCAAGATATCTCATAGATACTAGCCTTTCTTCTAAGCGGAGGGGAGAGGGAGAGAGAGAGAGAGGACCTGAGTGCACAGAGAAGACAACATGGCGGGACCATGCAGCAGTATCCCAAAGTAAGAGGGAAACAGACTGTAGCTGAAATCTTTTATCTTCTGTAAGCCTTGGTCAGCTTGAAATACAACTTCACTAATCTCCGATAAGCCATGGAACATATTTGGGGCGATGGAGAGTTTGTTTCCCACAGCGCAGGAGGAGTAGCTCATTAGAAGTGCGAAGATTGAAGATACTGAAATATTTGTGGAGACTGATGAAAAGGACCTTTATCCAGACTGGAAATAACTCATCCTTAAAATAAACACCCCATAGACTGTTTCTTGGGAGAGGGACTGATTTTCTCACTGCAGTAAGTTGTTTTTCACAGGCGGGACTACTGCCTGAAATGGAGTTGTAGCAGAAGAGAGAGACACTTTGTTTCTGTATTAAGAAGGACCCTTAAAAATCCCATGTTTTGTTTTAACTTCGTGCATTTGGTAGAAGGTGACATTGGTGGGTTTTTGGGAGAAGGGAAATGTAACTTTATGTATTGCCTTAATATTTTTATTATTATTATTCTTTCTATTCTTAGTAGTGCTAGTAGAATAAACTATTTAATCATTTCTCAAGCTTGCAGCCTTGTTTTCTGCTGTCCTTCTTCCTCTAAAGAATGAGCCATGGAGGTCTGGGGTCTATCCTCAGGCTAACCCTTGACATACATATAACCATATTTCTTTGGTATCTCTTCCTCTCCTCTGAGAAGAGATTGAATTTTTTTTTAATTGTTCTCTTTTCTCTTGCTATTGGAGAAGCAAAGTTAACCAGGGAGTCCAACAGTCTAATTATAACTTGGGGTACATCATAATGAACATGATCTCTGACTACAAAGAAAAGTGAAAATAAAAGCATCACACCACGACACAAGCAGATTTCTTAGTAGAACATCCCTTAAACGAGTTTCCTTGAACAAGAGATACTATCTTAAAGGAGCAAAACAAAGGCACTAGAGACCTCAATACAAAAAAGGAAGTACCTAGCACTTGCAGGAGACAGATAGGAGGGGAAAGAAAGAATTCCCAGGAACATACTGCTTGTCAGGATCCAGTTGCAGGCCCTGGATGGTAAGGTAACAAGTGAAGGGGCTTGCAGAGATTTAAGATGCAAGTGACCAAAGTGAAAAAAGAGAGTAGTGTTTTGCCTGTGATTCCCCTTCAGTCAAGCCCAAGTAGCAGCATGAGGCTGCAGACAGAAGCAACAACATCAGAAAGGCTGGCTGTGAGTTAAAGAGCTGCAGCCTGTGTGCAGTGGCAGCAAAACCTCTGCTTGGTGGCTGCTTAAAGCAGATAGCTGGAGGCAGTGATGAAGAAAGAAAGCCCATACTCTACCACAGAAGCCAGAAACTTCTCTGAGTTGGTATTGTGGGGCCAAGCAACTCCTAAGAGATGCCTGGCCACAAACCAATGCTGGAAAGGCATCACTCACCAGCGGGGAGTCAAAAGAATATTCACTCTGGGGAGGAAGCAGCCCAGCACATGACAGAGGACAGCAGCTGCAGGTTTTTCAATACAGACACTGTCTGGAATGTGAATACAGTGAAACCACCATGACTACACCGAGGACATATTTTGTATGGTTGAAGGAAAATGCAATGCTCCAGACAGTGATACCCTCGGTCCTTGCAGAGAAGTCCAAAAGAACCCAGTGAGGAAAATGCAAGCAGAACTCATTTCCAGGATCCAGCTCAAAGTGGAAAAAGGCCATTAAGTTGATACTTGCCCAAGTGGTTCGGTTCCAAACTTCAGTAAATCAAATTCAATGACAAGATTTCATTTAAGGCAAAAATATTTTAGATAAATAGTTTACTGACTAAGCACTGTAAGTACACTTTTAAAGCTGAGCTTTTATACAAGAGACTTGAAAGCATCAGTCAACAAGAATTTTTTCCAAAGGACTATTCAGTTATCCACAACTACAATTTGAATGAAAGTGGCTATTTCTCTTACTCATTCAAATCAAATTAAGTTTGAAAGGAATAAAAATGGATGAAAAAAGCATTCTGCTAATAAACGAATGAAGCCCAGGACATCACTACTATTGCATGGCATTGATAGAGCTTTGCTAGATGGGTCAGCTAGCTAAAGTGTGTTGCAGTTCTTAACTTTAGCTGGAATGGAAATAGGCAACAGATCAGGAATCTGAAGGGTAATTATTCATGGGTTAGTTAATCCAGTCTTTATAATTTATTTTTTTTAAATATAAAAGCTCCATTGCAGTCCTTATATCCAGATGAAAGGAAAAGAATTTCTAGGCTTATTTAGGCCTAGAAATAAGCAAGAAACTGAAGGCTAAGTACTGAAGTCTTCTCTTCCTCATCCCAGTCAGATGAGAAAATGAAATTAAAGGGCAGAATAAGCTATGTTAAACATACCAAGAGAAACACAGAGGAAGCAAATTGCACAGGACTTTCTTCAGCCTGATCTAGACTTTGTTTCATTGTCCCCTTATAATAGCTATAGTCCTGCAATACACATTTACCAGCAAAGCAGCAGAGTAAGTTATAGGGAACAAATATTTCCAAATAAAAGTAATGCCAATAAAGAGAATATATATCCATGTAGACAAACCTCAGGAGAAAGAAACAAATAGGCCAGTAGTTTCAAAGCACTTATTTTAGCTAAGAGCCAAGGAAGTTTGTTTTGCTAATCAAGCTTTTGTTTCAAGTTGTAACTTGATTGGTATTTTCAGAGAAAAAGCTGTGCTTAACACTAATTCTGGTGCCAACAACTACCCTTACCATGCTGAAATGGTTATTTAAACTTGCAAATCAATCTTCAAGGTCAAGCAAAACATTTCAAACGCATGATAAGAAATTTTACAAACAAATCTTAAAAGCTCTCTACAGACATAAAAATCACCCCTTACATTTTGCAAGCACAACACATCAATTTACATCAACAAGAAATAACATTAAAAAGCCAAAGTTTATACTACCATGTGGCTACAAAGCTGTGCTTTAAAAGTTGAAAACCTAGGTAAATACATTTCAAGAACTTTTATTAAGAAGCTAGATTCACGTCTTCCGTGAGTTGTATAAAAAGCCTGTCATAACTTCCTGAAGACAAGGAAAATTTTCTAAATATTTTTAATTCAGTTAGAAAGTATTTAGCATATTCACATTACAGTATCCATCAACAAGACCATATTACCAATTCTGTTTACATAAAAGGGAGCATAAAATAAAATGCTAAAACCCAACCAAAACAGTGGAAAAACAGATAGTTACTGCAAGTATTAATAACCAAAAAAAAAATCTGAAGCCATATACACTCCATCTGCTTTGTACAATGAAGTGTGATATAACTTTTTTCACTTAATATTAAGAATTCTGCTAAAAGAATTAGAAATAAAGTAGCAATATGAAACACAACATTAATAGACACTAACAAGAAGCAGACAAAAATTAAGCTTGAACAAATAAATCAGTTATTTTGCAGAAAACAAATGGACATTCTCTGGTAACCTAGAGAAAATGAAAACCAATAAATAAGTAAAACACCAGTGTAATAGCTGACACTGATCTGTGTCTCAAGTTGCGGAAACTGCCATGGGCATGTCACATCCATAATTTAAAATAAAACTGGGTTAGGTAAAGAATTTTAAGAAATAGCAAGACTTCTCAATATGTTAGAGACCTCCATGCTTCGGAGTCCTCCCAGAGAATGAGGCGAAGAGTATCATTAGAAGGGAGCCTAAAAACAAAGCACAAATACAGCAAACATAACCAGCTTGGACAAACCTACACTGTTGACCACATTTAGAAACACCAGGTTTACCAGAACAAGCAAAATGAACAACAAATTACAATGAAAAATGTGAAAGCAGACAGCCATAAGCTGCCTCACTACACCATTTCTTGAGGAAGTCAAGCATTTTCCAAAAGGAATTATTGTGCAAGCACATGGAAGGGACTACATGACAAATGAGCTTATTGTCTGCAGAACCATGGCTTCAGCCGTCTGATGTCCTGTGAGACCAGAATCTGGCGGCTGTCACACTGCTGAAGGTCACAAAACCAAAGCAACTCAGAAAACACTTTTGAGCATAAAACAGATTCTGTAACTTACAAAGTCGGATGGCATCAAAATTGTAGCTCATGGACATTTGCTACAATTTGCATAAACATCAGCTTAATCTTTTATGAAAGTAGCTTCTAAGCAGCAAAAAAGTGATACCAAGACAGGAGGTGTGCCACTTACCGCTTTTTCTTGTGCAACTGTATTGCTAGGAGCATAACATTTTAATTTTAGAAAAAAACATGATATTCACCTAAAAAAGAAAAACCAAAAACCCAACCCCTCTGGCCAATTTCAAGAAGTTTTTTTTTTTTTTGAGGACATAAGTCATCTGAAGTGTTGTGCAATACAAGAGCCCTCTTTTTCCTGCTACATGCATAGACTTTCACTGAAGTTTTACCCTTAGAAGTACTCCTTTATTTCAAGCTTGGAGCTTTTCTAGAATCTGAAGGCATGTATATTTCAGATTCAAGGACTACAACACTCTACACTGCACAAGGCTGCAGTCTAAATGACAGTTCTTGGAGTCACCAAACACAACTGCAAAAACGAACCCAAATCTTGGGGAATTTGTTGTAGCCCTGCAAAAGCACTCACGCCTGACAACAGTGCCCTCTACTGACGAAAAACTACTATTTTCTGAAATCCGCAGAACGCTCAGTAGTGCCGTTATCACAAAAATACTGGGAAGCAATAATCAATTTACCGTATTTAATTTTAAATTAAATAATTTACAGTGTTTAATTTTAATATTTTAATCTGTCTCTGCTTACAGAAAGGCTGTGTAGCTGTAGGAAAGGTTGTGCTGAATTTATGTCAAAAGAGAGATCACCCATACATTTTACAAAACCCTAGTACAATTACGAATTTGGGCTGTACAAGAACAAGAACAGTCAATCACGTCTCATGAAAAGAAATGCTGAGAAGCAGCAGTTAAAAACTATCACTGAAATTGTCTACTATACAATGAAAGAATATCAGAATACGCAACCTTAAGCTCACTGAAATAAAAACTATAAATCTTGACTTTCACTTCTTGGCTTCTACAACTATATTTAAATATTTAATCTGTCAGTGCACCCAAAGTATACTCGAGGAGAATTCTACAGAAACAAGCCTCCAAAATGTACAAGGACAAATTGTCTCTCCTTTATAAAATACAAAGGGAAGAAACACCAACCTGCACCAAAAGCTGTGCCACTGCACTATTAACGCAGCACTGAATGAAAAGATTCTGACAATCTGCAGAACTCGTATCCCAGGCCTGTCACTGTGTCAGTGTAACAGCAGGCAGACTTGCTACAGAGCAGTTTTAGGATGCCACACAAAGCACCATGCAGATAAAAAGAAACCACACAACAAACACAAAGATAGCTTACTCTGAAAATTCCATTTCAGTTTCTCCTCTTAAAATAGAGACACTGGATACAACAAGGAAAGACATAACAGACATTATTGTTCTGTCAACTATACCTTTTCTGCAGAAGAGGCCCTTGAATGTTCCACACAGGTACATGCAGCTTCTGCCATGCAGATCAAGATGCAGACTGTAGTCATGTAGTCCGTATTCTGGGTCAATATCATCTAATAAAGGTTTATTAGGTGGAGGAGCATATTGACTTTAAAAAAATAATAAGAATAGGATTTAGCAAGGGGGGATGACTTAATAGAAGGAGACATAATACACAGCCCTACACTGAGACTATTATCTTAAGAGAGTTTTGGTATCAAACATCTCTAGTTCATCATACTTCTTTTAAGCTCTCTAATACAGTATCTAATAATTCCGATCAGTTTTCAGCCCAGCCAAAGAAAATATGGCAGTCAAATTTAAAAGGTACGTCTGTGAAACCTTAAAACATGGACTTGTTTACAGAAAAGAAAAAAGCATCAGCTTAACTACAAATCTAAAAGCCCACTAGCTAGAGACTTCTCTGAAATAGCAATTATTGGAATAATTTTGTCTGTTCCTAACCAAATGAGAAACTACTGCACACAAATGACCTGAAGAGACCAAATGTCAGAGGCAACTGAGCAGCTTCTACACGAGATCCAGTTTGGTACTAAGGGAGATGGTGTTAAATCTTATCTTCTGTGTGAAAAAAGCCACGCTAATTTATAGTGGGCATTTAAGACTACTGGTAAATACGACAGTATCTGACCAGACAGCTGAGGGGTAAATAAATTCCCCAAATAATGTTCTAAAGCTAAAAGCTTCCATCTTTTTAAACAGTTTACAGTGTATGAATATTGCAGGTATTATATTATACACTGCAATATACACATATACAAATACTTCATAGGAAATCCAGCTAGTTTCTCAATAGGAATCAAAGATAAATACAGGCACCTCACCAGTTTACTAGAATTATTTTACCCCTTCTTACACAGCCAAAGATTACTTTCCTACTTCCTGAAATGTCTCCCTCTCTTTTCTGTTTCACATAAGAAGAGGAAATAAAAAGACTGCTTGTGAAAAGGAAGAAAGTATAGGCAGTGTATTTCTAACTTTCTCAATACAGCAAGTGCTAGTACATTTGTATAAATAAATGATCTCCTTAATAGCATAACAATGGCAATATTTTAGTATGAAAATGCTTCTACAGTTTTGTATATAGTTACTGTAGCTGTTATTTATATTAAACAAGAACAGTTAATTACTGCCTAAATATAAACCTCTTACCAGCAGCCAATTTTAACCATAAAACTCAGCTTTATTCCAAAGGTTATCTTTATTACACACAAAGGAAAACCAAACTTACACAGTAGCAGAACCCAAAATGCTTCTCTCAAGAAGTTGATTATAATGAAGACTTGCCATAACAAAAGCAATTTCATTTTTCTCCTGAAAAGTTAATTAAAGTAGATGTATTTTCATCTAGAAATTCTTTTTTTCACAAGGTCTTTCTAAGCATTAAAATTCATAGATAAATGCTGCTGCTTATTACTCTGGCAATTACTGTAATAATGTTAGTAATGGCTTGCTTTAACACTTGGACTCCTAAAACCTTTACTGTCTGTTCACAAGAGCACAGAATATATATAAAAGATTACAGCATTTCTATATTATGGGGAACAAGAGGGAAACCAGCCACGACAGGGCAAAAGTTATCAGAGCAATCCATGAATTGTACTTCCCTAGCTTCCACTTACCACTTTAAAATAGATACCTAAACAGAATCAAACAGCACTTACTCCCAACTACTGAAGCATCAAGTTTATTTTCATAAGGAGCTATTTGCAAAGAGGGCTAACATCAGTGAGGAACACAGAATTATTCAATAGAAATGGTGTATTTCAAAGCAAAACCTCAGATGTCTTCACCAGATTTTGCAATCATGGGAAAATGTTAAGAACATCACCTTCTATAGAGATGCCGATATAGTTAAAGAAAACATCAGAGCTTAGCGTGAGAACTAAATAGACATAGAGGTATGTATTTACTTCAAGAACACAGAATGCTAGGATTTCAGCTTTTTTTCTTTAAATGTATTTTTTAAGTCCTACATTTACAAACACATAAGTCAATGCAAAAATTATGCACTGCCAAAAGTCTATTACTCTCCTGAAATGTGGCCAACTACTGTTTTCATCTCTCTGGGTCACCAGAAAATGACGTCTTCTATTCAAACTTTTGGCTTCTTAACTACTCCTGTATTTTCATAGTGCAAAATTACAGCTATAAGAGATATAAATACTATGTGATTGATAAATCTCCTTTTTCTCAGTCTTTCTCTATCCAAATACCAGGAGGCCCACGTAACCTGTCCTTGGTTTCAATTACACAGCTATGTGCAAAAAACCAAGATGTGTGGCATTTAAAATTAATACACCCACTTACGGTTAACTACCTAGTATTACTCTGCCTACACAGAGAATAAGAACTGCTGTTCAGAAAAGTAAGCAGTGACAATATTCTAGAGTGAGGCACTCAATTCTTAACAACCATGTGGAACTTAATTATGATTGAACCATTTCCAGGTGCTGAAAGAGTTCTCTTTCCAAGCATGGGAGGGGCCAATGCACAAGCAAGACCATAAGGCCAACAACACAGGGCCACCAGTCTACTAAACTTCTGAAGATCCAAGAGAAATGGCTGTTCATTTATCAGAGATTTTCACAGATTGAGATGACCCACAATAGGCTTATGCAGGTCAGCCAGTCTCAAGTTTTCTAGAAAATGGACTTTCACTCTTACCTTTAAGTAACAGTGAAAGAAATAGTCCTTCTGTGGTTTTAAACATTGCCTCTGGAGATGGTGCACATTTGCAGCTGGAAATGGGACACAATTTTGAGGAACTGTTTACAGGCTCCCTGAAGAAGGTTTCTTGCCAGCGCCAAATAGCCTAAGTCTACATCAATAATGTGGCTGAGGGAAGGAAGAAAGGGCTGCAACTGCTGAATTCAGACCAAGAGCAAAACACCTGAGATAGGCTTCCGTAACACTCAGCCCTACGTAGCTACAGGCAGACACTCAGGTTCCAGTGCATTCTGTGCCAAGATGCAGATTCCTTTTGTGTAGAAGTCTACTTCAGATGTTCTGCACTGCCCTCTAAAGACATTCATCTTTACACCCACCCTATAGAGGCTAACTGCTTAAGTTAGATTCTTAATACAAAAATTTAAACCTCCAAAAGGGCACGATTTACAGCATTCCTATTGCTGGAGCAGGATACAGCTACTGGATGATATAGATTAAAGCTAAATTGCCATCTGGGAACTCATCACTTTGAGTGATGTGGACAGGGCATGGCATGAATCAGAGGAAGAAGCACATCTCTCCTCAAAGCATTCTATTTAAAATTACTGTAGGATATCAAACTTGGGGATGTGAAGACTACAAAACAAATAAAATTGAACACAGTATCTAATATAGTATGATACATAACGAATCTTTTAATTAGAAGTGAATTTTTTTTTGAAAAGTATATATACTCCTGCAACAACTCTTTAGAATATAATAAATCATTCAGTAGTCCCTACACACATTTTGTTGTTACTAATTTAGACAAGATCTTTCAAAATACAAAGGAAAAAAAAAAGGAAGATTAAAAAAAACCCATCCCCAATCCCAAACTACAAGGCAAAAAAAAATATTCTGTTCCTTCAATTCATAATCAAACACTGAAACAAAATGTTATCTTACCTTCCAAACTCCTACTAACAGACCTGGATTCAGACTGAAGAGCTGGACAAGCTCATCAGCACCAACTGCTACACTACTTTCAGTCAAGTTAGCAAGATGGTATTCAGCAATCAAGGATAATCGACGAGGTCTTTGAAAAGAACATACAGAATGTAGCAAAAAGGCTATGTCTCCTTATTTATATAAAAGTTCAGCTTAATTTGATTTTTAACTCTGAAGTCTGACCAGTAGCACATGATGAAAATGGTTTTGAAAGCATTTGGCATGCAGAGTCATAAACTATACTTTCAAACAACTGCAGTGTACTAGCAGGATCTAAACCTTAACAAGAAAAGAAACAAAAATCACTATAGGATGTTCTAATACACTCTTAAAAAAAGAAGAACTTACATGGTTGCCCAATGTTTCAAAATACCACAGAATTACTTTATAATTTGTTTCTGATACTATATTGGTACTAGATGGAAACACTGAACATTTGTCAGTCTGAAGCAAGTTACTAAGATGAATTTTTCCTCCACAGAAGCAAAATTCAAGGGAAAGGATCAAACTGTAGATATAATAAATTAGAAGTTTGTGTTAAAGGAAGCTTTCTTTTGCTAGAAATATTTTTCTATATTTTGCCTGTAATTAAAGCCATTTAGCTCCAAAGCACTCTTTAATAAAAGCTCACAGACATTCTTATTAACCAGTGATGCTTCAAAAAAAAAACAGCAGAAAGAGTTTGCATTACCTATTCAGAATGAAGAAAGAAGTCTTTCTAAAGCTCTCTGCAGACTTAGGCTCTTATTATATTCAAAACAGGTCCTAGATTTCCCAATAGCATCACTGTAGTATCACCTACCACTACACACCGATCCTAATCAACATGAATCCTTTCCATCTTTAAGTCAATCAGGCTTGTCCCTGCACTAGAGCCTTACAGTCTTAACACTGACACACTGAAATGGGTGAAACCACGACCTTCACGTATATTCACAATCTCTAAAAACTTACAATTCTGTGAAATAAATACACTAACTGCCTGCAAGCTCTCTTTTTTGTTTTCTACACATGAATCATCATCTTGGTAAAACAACTACATTTCCCACATAATTTAACTGCAAGACTTGTTCAGCTGACTTTATACAAAAGGCTTCTCTTGTTTTATTTCTTTTTTAAGAAAATACTTTGCTTCTGCTTGAGGAACCAGGTGTTTTGTAGCTGAACAATTCTCTCTTTTCAGAGCTCTGTGGCTAGGGGCTTTGTGTAAGATGTATGGAGCTGACACTGCACATACTATACACATAGACCCAGATGTCTGCAAAACTCCTTGACAGCAACCAAGTACCTCAAATAGACTTTTCATTTAAATATCTTTCCTCAGAATATAATGACAAAAAACATTGTATACATTTAAGTTAAAAAATAACAGATATGCTGCAGACCGGTGTTTTTATATGCATGTTCTTAAGACTGGACATGTGGTTACACATCAAGCTCCCTAAATTCAAATACACACCTATCATACAGAAAATAAATGTTAACAACAAAGATTACCTGATTGTAGTCACATAAATACTGATTAACTTTTCCAAGTTAAATTTCTCACATTAAATTCTCCTAGATTTACATGTTTCTTTCTTGCTCATTTGCATCTATGCCCTAGATTTAGCTTTCCAAGGCAGGACTTATCAGCCTGTTTATCACATGCCAGTAGCTACATTAACCTATGAATTATTGTCAGAGCTTGTTGGATTATACTATTTCTTGCTAAAAAGCTCTACCAATAAACACAGGAACATAGGACGAAATACTACAGGAGGACTTTCTAACAATGTGTTAACTTGTCAAGTCAAATCAATGTCAGATAGCTCCTACAGACATATTATCAACCAGTTACACCCAAAAAATCCTGAAAAATCCTGTGTTAAAACTCACCCATTCCTGTTGGGAGGTCTGCTTTCGTCAGGAAACAATGGTGTAACTCCAAGTAGTTCTAAGGTTGACAGGATGTCTAAGCACGGCCAGGCTGTACTATACCAAAGTATGGTAACAGATGTGTCCTTAAATGATAGGTTTGGTTTCTCTATTACATGTTCTTTTCCATTTTTGTCCTTTAGAACAATTATCCAACTCAAGCCAGACACTCTGTTATTTAGGAATTGAGAGGGGAGAGGGGTGTTTAAAAAAAAATTCCCAAAGTGACAAAACTTAAACTATGCTTTCAACAGAATTTTTAAATTCCCACTAACTACTACTTATGTTCCTCAACTTCAGTCATTTATAGATTATCATCTTATCTTCCCATTATGATATACCTTTTATAGCTCTATTTCTATACCTCCACCAAGCCATTAATATTTTGTACATTGCTCTCAAGTAAATCTCTTTGTGACAAGGCATTGCTTACTTCATGGCTTCTTTGTTTTTACATGGAAGACCCGTATAAGGATCCAGAAGTTTAACATGCCGCATTACTCTAGTTTTGAGGGCAGATGTTTGTTTGAAGATGTATTCCTTCTTCCAGTACCCAGGCTTTGTATCAGCACAGCCCAAGGAAACAGCCTCTGTCTGTTTAGACTTCATTTTCCATTTTGGTTGCAAAGAACTGGAATAGAGTTTCAGCCAAATTCCACTGAAAATAAAAATAAAGAGGAATAAATTTCAAGAATAGTCATTTAATTTTTTTTATATGCACATCTCAGCTACCACTGAGCATAATGTTAGCACAAAAACAGTCTTGTCTGTCTTCCTGAATGTACAGGATCCAGGATGAAACTCAGCGACAGCATAGCTCTACTCAAAAACTTAAGTGAAAACCGATAAAAGTTAAGCAGTAAATTTTGAAAATTCTACCCCAAAACAATGATGCATCCTCCTCACAGTAAATCAGCTAGAGGGAAAAGTGTTTTAATACCTCTTATTCAACAAAGATAATTTGTATACACTTGAAGTTTCTCACACAGATCCAGCTGAAAATGGGGTAGAGGAGGACAATTAGGATCACCTTTGGTGGTACTAGTGTCATGACAATCCCTTCTGCAAACTCTTTGGAAAAGCTCAGAGAAGACATGACTTTCTGAAGACAAAGAAACATGTGACAGTAATGATGGGTTCATCTCTTTCATGCTAGGAAAACTCTGAGGTCACATCTCAGCCCCCCACACTCCAGTATCTCTAGCACTATTCACGGAATATTAAGTACAAGAACCTACAAGAATTCAAACAATTATCTGTGAATAAATGTTTCCAATAAGTCTTCTAATTTTAAAGTGCTAGACCCTCAGTCACCATAACTGCACTAAAGAAAATGAATATCAAGGGCAGCAAATTCTCAAGAGACATTTTCTACCATTTATCAACAAGATTACCTCTACCAGTCTTCATTTATCCCCAGGCAAACTTACACTAGCGTGTTCTATTTTGCATTTTCCCCTCTCCTTAAAGCATTCAAGGACTAAATCCATCCCACGCTGCCTCCTACCCATCAAAACCATTCTCAATTCATCAGCTGCTGCAAATAAGTCCCCACATGCCAAGAGCCAGGCTCTGGTTATTGATCCAAACATACTCCTGAATTTTGCAAAAACCTTCCAGCCTGCTGCTCTGCAGATATATACAGAATCCCCCACTGCCATTTTTTGAGACAAAAGTGTTTAAAACACAGAGACCAATAAGCTACCATGACTGTTAAAGGTGGGTTCACAGTCAACATGAGCTTCCGACTTTCCTTTCATCAAAAGCAGGGTGTGGAGCGTAAAATGAAGAACAATCCCCTAAGTAAAACAAAGATTTAAGATACTTCTATTTGAAGGCCAGAAAAGGTAACCAAGTTATCAGATAGTATAAAACATTTCTGATGGAGGAAGGAAATTCTTTTTTAACTCCAAAGCAGTTTAGACTTGTGGGGTGATGAAAACAAAGAAGAGATGCCCTTGACATACTATCATTGGGGAAATTGAGCCTATCATCCAACTGGTCCTAATCAGCCTAAAAAGTCCAGTAAAATATCCTCCTATAAAACTCTTCTGTTAACTAGAAACCCCTTCCCAAGAGAGACATCCTTTCTTTCATGGAGAGTGATACTCCACATCTTACTGCACGATGCTGAAAAGACAGGGCTTAGTAGGAGGCATTTCCTGCATTTTAAAGTTGCAGGCTCAGGCAATTTAGTTGACTGAAGATAGACTAATCACAAATACCCACCATCCCTGTCCTCATTCTCAGTTACATATTGCTTCTTCCCTTCACAAAACAGTGATGGGCAAGCAAATCAGTTCAAGAAGCTCAAAATTTCAGTTAGGACAGGGAGACAGAGGAGAAAATAAAAGAGGACTTCGAATCACAAACGTTTAAGAAGGTATAACTGACTCTTCATCCTCAGCTTCTGAAGAATTCAGGGCAGATGAACCAAAGAGGCATCCAACAGGAAAGCACAAGTTTGTCTCTTTCACAGCAGAATACATGCCCTTTTTGCCTCAAATTAAGTATAATACTCATCTCAAGGCCTCTCATTGGACATTACTACAACAAGTCAAACAAACCTTTTACTACTAACTCAAATGCCAGAATCAGACACACATCATCATCAGTCAGCATTTGACTACAATGGCAAAAAGACCTTCCCCGTGCTCTCGCTTCCTCTTACACAAGCACATTCTGCTGGTGATCAGAATCCTCAGGCTTTTGCAGGTAGACCATACACGTGAGCCTCCCTCACTGCAAGACAGAAGGCTGGAATAACACCCCACACAGGGGCAAGGAGGGTGCAGAAAGACAGGGTCAGAAACATTTCCTTGTCTTCAACAGTTATATTGAAGACATCAGTGCCAAGGAACTGTTCAAGCACAGACATTATTTGAACAGCCCAAAGACAAATCACTGCATTAGACTGATGGTCCTGTTGCATCAATGACAGCACCCTGTACATCCAGGACAGCAGAAATATCTTAAAATAGATACTCTGCCTAAAAAGCAAGGTCAGATTTGTCACAGAAATATGCAGGGAGTTCAATTAGAACTTCCGTTCACTCACCACAAGATTCAGAGTCTCAAGAAAGTCCATGGAAATCCATCAGGCAGAAATGACCTGGTTCCACTGAACCAGTCAGGCTCCTAGATAAGGGAAAGTATCTCTTCCCCAAGTCCCATTTGTGCACATACACTAATCTCTGTTGAGATTAGAAAATGGAAACAGACATCATCAAGATGGAGACAGATGAATCACCTTCCCCTGAACAGCCACAGTGATTTTATCCTGCCTTACCACCCTGAACTGAAAAACGCATACTAAGATAGATAATTTGTGTCCACTACGCAATTTTTATCTACACTTACCTGCTAACGGCCTCAAAATATAAATCTGGATTACACTCTTCCCTTTAAATTCATCAGTTCTAAAGGTGTCAATGCCAATGTAAACCAATTCACTGTACAAGTTTTGGCAAATAAGGGAGAAATAGATTCATACCAGATGCAGCAACTTCCTAGACAGGAAGACATTTTCTCATTCAAACAACACTAATGCACCAGAATCCTAGGAAAAAAATAAAAAGGATACCCAGACATCCTAGCTATCACATACCAACCCAGATGTCTCCCCTTTATCCTTTCACAAAATCATCATCATATTGGTAGGAGCAACTTGAGAACTCTGTACAAGCAATCCTGATAAAAACGTGTTGGTATTGATCTTCATCTCTTTCATTTTCATTTAGAAATCACCAAAATTTGACAGACAGAGCAACAGACAAAACCAGTGAATCATTTGATTGAATCAATACCTCTGCAAAAACGTGATGAAAGACCTAAATAAGGACTGCCAAATTATGAAAGATATGACAATTCCACAAAGCTACTGGCTACGCACCACTAAGGATTATCTGAAACAAAAAGTTTGTGCAGGTGCATGTGAATACAAACAAATACATGCAAACTTTAGAACTAAAAAATGCTACCAGCAACATTTCAAAGCACTGGATTTAGTTTTTGCCTCATAACTCCCATTAAACAACACGATTTGCACAGTTAGAATTCCATGCAGCACATCTTGTGGGCTATGCAGTACAATTTCAGCAGAGTAACTGCCCATAGGTACATGCATCAGTGCTCTGGCATCAGAGAAACTAAATTAGAAAGACTCATAACTCAGGTAAACACAACTGCTGCACAACTGAGACCTTCCCTCTTCCTTACTTGTCATTGGCCAGGTCATAGAAGCGCTTATTCACACAACCAACAGACAACAGGGACATAGCATCCAAATAGGAAAATATCTTCAGCAGCATTTCTGATGGCATGCTGGAAAACAAGAGAAAGAGGAATACTGTTAGACTCACCTGCAAACTCCAGAAACGACAACGGCAGAGAATTTTAATTTCAAACCAGAGCAGAACAGAAGAGGTGGAAACTATCAGCTTGTAAATACATGAATTAAAAATTACCTGAAGAGCTAAACTGCAGAGTTTGGGTTCTAATTTCACTCTCCAGTATGTGGCATTTGCCTAAAACAACTCATCACAACTAATTCAAGTGGTACAGCACAATTACAGGAAAAGTTATGGGTTTGCAATTCCATTAAACTTTGTTAGCTTTAACCCAGTTTGACATGACACTACCTCATTCAACTTCAGTTTCTTACTGCCTGTACCATGACTTTAACATTTAGTCCATAACCACCAGTATTTGCAACACTGCAGATATATTCACTCTCCCTCTTGACTGTGGTGTCAGGTCTCAGGATGCAGCAGGACAGAAATGTCCTAGTCAAGCAGTAAGATCATGCTCTACACCTCATCATAATCTTCAAACTGCATGTGCTCAGGGATCTTCTATAATTTTCATTCATGTCAACAGAAAGACATGAACTTCAAAGGAAGAGCCAAGTGGCATCTTGAAAACATTAATGTCTCTGTGCATCTGGAAGGCTGCCTGAAATGCAGGTGCCAGTCGAAGCACAACAAACAGAACACACCCTGGAGATGAGCCAACATGACTTTTGTATTAACAGACAGGAACCTTATACCATTCCAGCAGTACTTTGTAACTGCACAGAGTTTAAAATACATGCATTTTATATTCTAATTCTCTTGAGCAATGAGTATAGTCACATTTAAATGACCACCAAAAATACAAGGTGCTGTGAAAGTCAACACCCCCCCTGTGCCTCTTGTCCTTTTACTACTGTGTCATTTACTGGCCACCCAATGCAAAACAGAGAAATGACTACACCAGAAGCTACCAAATGTATAAAGCAAGGAAAATTAATTACTCTTTCAGGTAACATATTCTTCGATTTTTTTTGTAAAAATATAACTAATTTTCAAAAAGAAAACATCTCATAATTATACTGAAAGTGCCTTTTCACTGTCAAACAGGAAGGGAAATATTTACATAGCAGAAAATAGCAGCACCCATTTATTTCTCCCCCCTCATCCAATTCCACCATTCTCAGCCCCTCTATACAAGATGAAAACCAAGAACCAAGAGAAAAAATATGAAGTTTAGTTCCAAACTTCATTGGCTTTCATTGAAGTAATACAATAACAATTTTTATTGTTATGGAACAACCCGGTCCATGACATGCAAAGCAGTTGGTGAAGGCTTCACATGACTTAGAAAACCTACATACTTCTTATGAACTTTGAAAAGGACACAAAGGAGAACCATGACAGAAAGGTGAACACAGGATCACAAAGTAGGCCAAGAAAGCAAATCTTTTCAACTCAGAACATTTAACACAGAAATCTCCAAGCTGTGAATATAATTACTGCAAGCAATCAAAAGATGGCTTAGAGTATGCAGGGGGTCTTCCATTCTTACTCCTAAAGTAAAGACATACTCACCTCTCAATGCACACATTTGGTTTTGGTTTTATGGTAGGTGTCAAAGATAGACTTTTAATTCCAGCATATATGGTTTCAGAACGTTCCCCAGGCCTGGCAGCAAAGGTCCTTAACCTACTTGTAAGAAGGAAGAACTTTGAGTCCCATATTCACAAAATGAAGAAATACGCATACTGCACACACCTAGACACAGCATTTCAACCAAGACAGGATTCAAGGAATACATCACATGGCAACTCATAACTATCAGCTCACTGATTTGAAGCATTATGACCAAGTTAAAATACCTGACATCAGGAAGATTCATAGCTGTCATTCCTGTGATTAATCTCTCACAAAAGTCAGAAGGGAACAGTGTCACTTCTCCAAATCAGTTTGAATCCAGTAGAGATCTATTACCCGTAGACAGCTGCACCACTGTGGCCACCACAACCAAGCTCCACAGAGGCCCCTGCAGCAAGTCAAACTCACTGATTACTCTTCTGTTTTGCAACATTACTCCAGAGACATTTTTGAGCCATCGAACCTTGCTAAGCTATCAAAAGATAACAAATAAAACAATACCTTGACACTTCCTCAAAAAACGTTGAGGTTCAAAAAGAATTTCTTTGCACATACAGCAGAATCACACACGAAACAAAGTCTCATTTCAGATTTTCCCCCGCTAAAATACCCACAAATCTGACAGATAAGCGTAATTTCAATACACAAAAGGGATATCAATGTTTCTATAGTGCGTTAGAGTTGCAAAATGTGGAATATATAAAATTTTCTTAAGAAAGGATGTTCTTTGATGTTTGATCTTTGTATACTTTCAAGCCTAAACAGCAAGAAACGAGATTTACTCCATGAAACAGAAAGCAGCTAACAAGCTCTGAGTGATGTCCAGTTGTTAGAAAAGCCAGTTATTTGTTGGTAGAATTGTTCTGTTAAGGTGTCCTGGTTTAAAAGGTTTAGGGCTTGACATGCTTCAATGATTCCAGACCAAGCAGGAGGTTAACAAATCTTGGGAAGAAGGATGCCCACTGATAGTGGACACAAAGAATGCAGAATTTACAGGCCACAAGGATACCTGGCAGAACTCTCAAGATAAGGAAGAAACTATTAAAGCCAACTCAGCAATTGTGCTGAAATCAGCTGCAACTTCCAGCAGTGTGAGATTGCTACCACCAGCTCATTGGACCACTGACCCTAGAAACCCAAGGACTTAAAAGAAGAGAAAGACTGAGCATGCAGACTAGTCAGCATAAGAAGCAAAAGAATCATTAACCAATAGAAGACAGAATACTAATTAATAAGGGAGCTATGTAACTTGTAGCCAATTGAATTGGCTAATTCCTTCCTTTGCTATAATGTATAAAATAGTAAAACGCTTTGATAGCTGGTGTGCTGGCTTTGTGGATTTGCCACCCAGCACTCCCTTCTGTGCAGAACTGCAAATACATCAAATACCTCAACTCTGTCTGGATTGGCCTCTCGAACACTGGGGTGAAGGAACCACCTGTTGGTTTTGGCAATATCAGCAAATCACAATTTGGATAGAAAAAAAAGTAACTTAGCATATTTCTAGCACAAATAAATTCTTACAATCCATCTGGTCACACGTTTTTCCAAGTTTTCTGATAGCAAGGACTTTGTAAGCTGTAATTGCAAATACTATCATAAAACCACATAGAAATATTGAGTTTCAATCCTAAATTAAGTCCTTACACATAATACCCACTGATGCCACTGAGCAGGCAGAGCTTCCCATTCACTGCATTATTGATGTTTTAAATTGCCAGCAGATTTTCCAACACCTGGTCAAACCAGCTTTGGGTTTCTAGGCAACCAATCAATGTGGGGGAAAAATACCTAATTTTGAAGTATATGGGTACTATGTACATTTAATACACACCGTTCTTGGTTTAAGATTGGTTTATGCTCAAAAAAAAAAAAATCAAAAGAAATTAACAACTCTACCTTATCAACATACGCAAAAAAATACGTAAAAATATTTAAAAATCCAAGATATTTTATTAAAGATTGTTATAAGCATAACACAAAGACAAGCACTTTTCAGCTTGAGTGCCAATCACTGATAGACCAACTAAATTCACAATATCAAAAATGTAGCCACAGAACAAATACAGTCTGGAAGTCAAAAAAGTGTTTTACTCATGTTTAATTACCAAGAAGTACACTTAGATGATGAGGCACTAACAAACTGCATTTTTCAAAAGCTGTTAAAGGGATTTAGAGACACAAGTCGTGTTCAACAGCAGCAAAGCTATCATTTCTGTATGTTCCAAGGCAACATATCCCAGGATATTCTGCCCTGAATCCATGCTGAAAGTAGAGAGTTTGGACATACTCTATAGGGATACAACTTCACAGACTCCAGATATGGGAATAATTCACATAAATTGGATCCTGGATTTTAAAACACATTATCTTGTACAAGAATAACCTGCACTGTCTGTATTCAGTCCTTCTTGCTCATTTTAACCACTCTCCCTCTTCTTTAACCCAGGGAGAAATATCTGAGGAAAGAAAAAGTTTGTCCACACATGCCTTGAAAACTTTAATGTAGTATTTTGTAAGCTTCGCGTCAAAAGAAAAATGCTGAATTTTTGCATCTTCCAAAACAAAAATATTCTCAAGGTGTGAAGAAACAATAGCAAACCCAATCCATAAATTATTTTTCAAGCACTGCATGTGCTAAGATTTTAAATTAGCATTAACAAAATGCTTTTACACTGCATTGACAAAGCTTGGGCAGATAAGCCCAAGATAAAAGTCAATGACAGCTGTTACACCCCCTCTTTAGAGACTTCTAGAACAACTGAGATGCTCTTACTTAAGAAGCACAAGAACTTCAATTGCTTTTGCATTAGCTTTCAACCTGTGGGGCTCAGTTTTGTACCAGGATTTTCACTTTCAAACCCTACAGTGCTTGCAAAGTGACTTGGGTTTTTGATGGTCAGCAAACAATTGTCTTTCAAGTAACATTTGAAATAACCTATATAAAGTCTAAAGCAGTGAAAAAACCTGTCTCCTCCAAATGTTAAAGCATACCTGGGGATAAACAGAAATAACAACGTTTTGACTTGGGTTGGTTGGGGTTTTTTTCCCTCAGCTAACAATCTCAACGTCTTTTTAAAAGGTGGATATTATGCCAATCCACTTGCAGGTTAAAAAAATACCAACAGGTATAATGAAACTGCTATGAAATCCAAGGTTGTACAAATGGGTTAGCAGAAAAATCTGCTCTCTCAACTTTGCCTCTAAGATTGATGCTTTAAAATTTTGGAAGCCGAACCTGTACTGTGAGAATTAAGGTAATCACACCTTCCATAGTGAAAACCTCCTATTTATTACAAAGGCCTAACTACCCTGAACATACATAAACTAGCCACTAAACTAACTTTGTAGATAGGCTATTACTCATTATAATACCTGCTCCAAGCTCAAGGACATACCGAATTTTAAGCTCCTCAGGCAGAAAAAAGTGTTAAACCCAGGCCTCCGTGCACCTGGCAACGCCAGCGTTTTCCCATTGCAAGATGTCAACTCCATAGGGCCAGGAGCAGGGAGAGGAAAGCACCACGGCCACGACGGTGTACATGGCCTCAGGCCTCGCCGTGAAGAGTTTAGAGCTAGAAACGAGAGCCCTGGCACAGGTGAAAGAGGTTTCCCAGAGGAGCAATGGGAGTTGAGGGAAAACGACAAACCGCCCTCCCCGGACAAGGTGAAAAAGGCCGAGCAGGCAGCACTGGGCTGGCAGAGCGCTCGACTGGCAGAGCCCCGCTCGGCGCGCCCCTGGTTACCTGCCACGGCCCGTCGCCATGGCCGCTCCACCGCGGGACTGCTGCGGCTTCGCGCCCGCTGCGGTGAGGGAGGGAGGGAGGGAGGGAGGGAGGGAGGGAAAAGAGCGGGCGCTGCCGCCTCCCGCGGTACGCCCCGGAGAGGGGCGGGACGGCGCCAGGCCAAGGGAGGCGTTGCCCCGCAGCCCTGGCTCGGGGAAGGCGGGGCGGAGTTCCCGAGCAGTCGCGCGGTGAGCGCTCGGGCAGCGTTAACGCCGTGGGGTAGTGCAGCGCCATGAGCGTGCTGTCGGCTCCCCGTCCCCGCGCCCCACCGCGTGCCCGGAGCTCTCCGGCACGGTGTTCTCGGATCTCAGAATCACAGAATCAAATTAGGTTGGAAAAGATCTCTGAGATCATCGAGTCCAACCTATGACCAAACTCCTCCATGTCAGTTAGACCACGGCACTAAGTGCCACGTCCAGTCTTCCCGTAAACACCTCCAGGGATGGTGATTCCACCAGCTCTCTGGGCAGTCTATTCCAATGTCTAATCGCCCTTTCTGTGAAGAAATTCTTCCTAATGTCCAACCTAAACCTCCCCTGGTGGAACCTGAGGCCATCTTGTCCTATCACTTATTAATTTGGAGAAGAGGCCGAAGCCCGTGTGGCCACAACCTCCTTTCAGATACTTGTAGAGAGTGATAAGGTTCCCCTGAGCCTCCTTTTCTCCAGGCTAAACATCTCCAGCTCCCTCAGCTGCTCCTCATCGGCCTTGTGTTCGAGACATTTCACAGGCCCCACTGCCCTTCTCTGGACCCACCCCAGCACCTCAATGTCCTTCCTACATTGTATGGCCCACAACTGAACACAGAATTAAAGGTGCGGCTTCACAGTGCCAAGTACCATGGGATAATCACTGCCCTAGTCCTGCTGACCACAGTGGTTTTGACACAGACCAGGATACCACTGGCCTTCTTGGCTACCTGGGCACACGCCTGGATAATGTTCAGCCTCTGTCAAACAGCACCCCCAGGTCCTTTACCACCGGGCAGCTTTCCAGCCACTCTGTCCCCAGCCTGTAGCACTGCCTGGGGTTATTGTGATGCACAGGCAGGACCCGGCACCTGGCCTTGTTGAACCTCATGCCGTTGGTCTCAGCCCATTGATTCAGCCTGCCTAGATCCCTCTTGGCATCTCCATCCGTGGAAACGCCGACTGCATCGCTTTGATACATCTGTGTGTGCAAGACCAAGAAAAACATGTATTAAAAAAACAGCTTTAAAAGGGTAACCGGGACCGCAAGCGCCGTGAGCAGCCCCCTCGCACCCCCTGAAATTAGATGGCGAGTCCCCGCCCGCGGAGGGCTGGCTGTGGCAGTGGCGGCGCTGGGCATGGCGGGCGCTGTAGTGACCTCGCTGGGAGCCGCTCCCGGCGGCGGGCGGGAGAGGGAGCCCGCTCAAACTACCGCTCCCAGGGCCCGCCGCCGCTCG
>VZRJ01010085.1:691752-751557 GCA_013397565.1 Ptilonorhynchus violaceus
TCCCGGGGCCCGCCGCCGCTCGCTGCCCCGCCGTCCCAAACATTTCCGCCGGGGCCGCGGCGAGCGGCGGCAAAGGGTAGGGTGGGTTCCTGAGCTCGGGTCCCGGCCGCTCGGGCACTTCCCCGAGGGGTCTCCCGGGAGAGCGGTGGGGAGCGGCACAAACTTTCCTTTCGGCTCGGCTGCCCCCGCCGTGCACCTGTGAGGGTGGAGGGGGCCGTGTCCGGGATGCTGCCCGGGGCGCTGCCAGCCTCCCTCGGCCGGGGCTGCTTGGGCCGCTGGCTGCTCGCCCCTCGGGGATGGGCGCTCCTGGGGACCGGCACCGGGACTGGGTCTTGCTCCTGCCTGAGGTGGCGGCACCAGCCTCCGCTGCTGCTGCGGGCCGCCCGCCAGAGCATCGGGACGCAGGCGGGAGGGCTGAGAGCTGAAAAGCCTGGCCATGATAGCAAAGATGTGTCCGTGCAAAGGGCGCTGAACGAGGAAACGCTGGTGTCGGCAGCTCAGAGAGGTAAGGCGGGGGATGTTGTGGCTGCTCAGAGGGGCTGATGCGGAGACAGTTCCTGGTGCAGCTGAAGTTTTGTAGGTCCAAAACTCAAGCTTTTACAAAAGAAGCCATAGAACACCAAGTCGGTTTCTTTTCACATTGTATTGTTTGGAGCAGCTGTTACATTTCTGTGTATGCATTGCACAGTCAGAACAAATTATGTGACTTCTAAACAGCCTGTTGATTTAAGTCATATCAGGCACAAAAAGCAGTAGCCTCTCGTTTTCCTTTCCAAAAGGGAAACCTATCCCATGCAGCCTGTCTCTAGGGCTGTTGAAACAAGTTTGCCTCCAACAAAAATTGTCAAAGCTCTACATGTGATAGTAGTTTCGTTATGGGATTGTCATCACTTCGGTTGGTCTCATTCACTTCGGTGAAAAGTGGTTACTACATAATTACCCTCAGAAATTCTAAGTGCTTTGAAATGGTTTGTGAAAAACACCTTCGACTGATTAGAAGACTGCAGGAGAAATAGCTGTTAAAGTTTGCTCCATAAGTTGTACTTCACTGAAAGGCACACTTTATCACTAAAAGATCAGTAGTCTCTTTCCAAGTACTCAAAAAATATTTTGAAACAGAGAATCTCATGTGACTTGTTTTGGAGTGCAGACTGACACTTGTATTTAGATCAAAACTGGTAAATAAAAACTAATCAGATAAACAGCAGTTAATATTGTTAATAAATAAAACATATTATAGTCTAATATTCCCCCTTTTTATTGTTCACTTAATTGATAATTCTTAAAATTGGTTATTTTCAATGTGCACAATTTAGAAGCTTTCACTTCTTGATTTTTACTTCTTTGCTTAAGGATTGCAGTGATTGCAGATTTCGGTGGTAGCTTGAATACTGCAGTGCTAAATACCTCATTACTTCTTAAAAAGTCTAGCTCTCATGTACCCAAAAAGTAGCAGTAATTGCTACTTTGGATCTTGCAAACATTTAGTAGGAAAACAGAAAATAATGAGGCTTAACACATATACGAACATGCCCTATACAATATAAGAGATGTTACATGGTCTCTTTTACAGCGATGAGGCATTATGGAAACTGTTACTGGAATTTTTATTTCTGCCAAAATGTTATTTGAGCTGCAGACTAACGGAAGAGCATTTATGTAAGACAGCCATGTCTTATTATCCAAGGTTGTAACTTCTGTGTTGTTTTCTGTCTTATTTCAGTGAAAGAAGCTGGAAGAGACTTTACTTATTTTATCGTGGTGCTTGTTGGAATTGGTGTTACAGGTTATTTTTTAAATTACATTATTTATCAGCAGACACTTTTCATTAATTCTATCTGGTCTGATAAGTTTTCATTCCATTTGCTGTTGTTTCTGTTACAGGTGGTTTGTTCTATGTGATTTTTAAAGAGCTATTCTCTTCTTCTAGTCCAAATAAGATCTATGGAGATGCCTTGGAGAAATGCAGATCTCACCCTGAGGTTGGTTTTTGAACTTTAGCCATAAGTGTATGTTTGTTTATGTAGTTACTGTCTCTCTTCAAGTCAAAGCTTCGTGCAAGGAATCTCATGAACTACGGGAAGACCCACGTGGTGCTTAGCAGACCTGCCAGTGCTTTTCGCTGGTCAGAGGTGGGTCAGCTCCAGATCAGAGCCTGCAAGCAGTGAGCCTGTATGAATTAGCCTGCTAGAAGCCAAGTGAGTGTGCCACAGCACAAAAACTGATGGAAATACGATCTGCCCTTCAGAGCATCTGCTTGTGTCACCATACAGAAAGTCTTAGGGACAAAACTGAGTGCCTGCTAAATGTAATACTTGAGTTCTGCAGATCAGAGAGGCACCTGATCCCATGTAAGTTCTGTAGATCTAACCTGCTGCTGCCTTTTGTCAGCACAGTTACTCTGTTGTGATGCTCCACTACGGTTCTGTCATTCTGGGAAGCACTACGTAGATATCCAGAAATTTATTTCATTTGAAGCACAATTAGCATTCCTGTGGCTAGCAGGAAAAGAGGCGGAGAACAGTCATGGAATCACACAGTCATCATACCTAGGTGTAAACAAAAATCAGTGTAAAACTGGATTCTAAAAACCACTACTTCAGACAAAACATAACTTTCAAACAAAGTTACCACAGATTCCTTTGAGGATAACCTAGAAATGAAGTGACAGGTTGTTGCTAGAATAAAAATGGAGACTGCTTTGGAACAAGTTTGTAGAATTAAAACTTCTTTTCAGTACTTGCACTGTAAAACTTACCCTCCCTTTCTAACCAAATTTAAACTAAGTTTAAAACTAAGTTAATTTGCTCTGGCTTTATAGATCTGAAAAAAAATTACTGAATTTCTTAATCAGTGGTGATTTTTAGATAATGTGGAGGGGAATGCATTTATGTTCTAAACTCTGAAACATACTCTCTTGGAGGAGACATGAGCAAATATTTCATGCTTTTTTTTTCTTTTCAACCAAAATGTCAGTTTACACATCTTCATCTCAGAGAACAGTACAAATGGAAGATATTAGTAGGATTTATTGTAGACATTTAGTATGAGACTGTAAAGAAAAGGACTGGAATACAGAGGAATTTTCCTTACATTGTTTTGTTTCATAAACTCTTCTGTTCTTGACATGTTAGATTCACAAGGGGCATTTGGTTAAAAGAAAATGCATTCAGAGCAGAGGCATGAGCTGATACTGGAATATCTGTTTGTATGTGATACTTTTTGACAACTCAAACCTTTTTTCTCTTATAGGTAATTAGTGTTTTTGGTGACTCTATCAAAGGTTATGGAGAGGCAACAAGAAGAGGAAGACGACAGCATGTCAGGTACCCCCTGGTGTTTGCCCTGTAGAGACATTAGTTTTTGCACAGCAAAGATATTTTTGGGTCACAAGTTAGATCTAGATTGATGAACTCTATGTGACATATCCTGTCACTTTTGATTGAACATAGAAGTGTTTTGCAGTACCTCTTGTGTGGCATATACCACTAAGTACAGTGCACATAGAGTATAAAATACCATTTCTGAGTGCCTCAAAACAGGCAATGGTAATCCTGGTAAACATAGAGCTGGTCTCTCCAGAAAACAGGATGAGTCTGAAGAGAGTAGTACCCAGGCCTAGGCATGCATGGGGAGAGCAGGATTCTGACTGAAGTTTGCAGTCTGAAACTGTTCTGAGCTGATATGCAGAATGCTTTTAGGTACTTGAGGCCACATCTCTACTATGTGTTTAATAGAACATCTCTCACCTAAACCTTTCATCAGTGTGTCTATTTATCACTTTCCTTTTGAGACAAACAATAGAACTATTTCCTACAAAATGTAAATCCTCCCTGCTTTGCCTTTATTGGGTTCTTTGACTGGAATATATTCAATGAGGTTTCATAGAGGATGAGACACATAAGCCCAGGTACATAGCTTGAACCATGAGACCGAGATTTGTTTTTGTCCAAAGGAAAGTGACTTTTACTTACTCGAAGTTTTTTCTCTTCACTAGACTCTTTGAAAAAAGTGTTTAAAGTGAAGCTGCTAATTGAAATGGATATGCACAAACATTTCAAGCACCTGTCTGTAAAACAAACGATGTCGATAAGTAAATGTGCTATCAATCAGGTTTCCTAGTATTTCATTTTCATCATTTTGAATGTCTAGTATTTTAAATAAATTTTTGAGCTGAGGAATTTGTAAGATTGTAGGGTTTGCATCTGCAGTATAAGGACAACCTTAAATGTCTCAAAAATGTACAGGGTTATTTTGTGTATAGACACGTTGAATGTAAATTTACCACAGTAAGGTTCTTCATTCATATTTGTTCTCTCTAACCCATTATGTCACTTTATTAAACTGTATCGGAAGTTTAATTCTCAGTGTGTACCTAAGTATGACTGATGGAAATAAGATGCTGGTAGTTAATAATTTCAGTAGAAAACAAACTGGCACCAGAACTCTCGATTGACCATTATTTTCCCAATCCGATCTGATAACAATGCCAAAGTTACACAATTTCAGCAGAACAAAGTTATTGCCAGAGTAAGTAAAACACATAGTAAACTGTTTTGGTGTGGTTTAACCAACCTGATAATTAAGTTGAGAAAACATGCTTTGTGTGTTTTGGCTTGCTAACTTAAAGTGCCTAAAAAACCCATGACAGTCTTAGTGCTGTGGGTCCCTTTCTATATGTCAAGTTTCGAGTCCAGGAGTTCTTTAGAATAAATACAAGGAATTTCCATAGTCTTCAGCACTGGATTGCTTTTGAGTTTTGAGGGGAGGACTGGGGTGAGGACATTTAAGCATTTCATCTCTTAATTAGGTCTTCTAACTCCACTAGTCCTTAGGCACTCACAGTAAAGCTTGGGAGGAGCAATAGAGAAGGAACGCAAGGTAGCATAAGGACACCACCGGAATACACTTTCTTACAGAATAAGTAAGCAACTCCTCTAAGTAAGTTTAAATTCGAAGTCTAACTAGCATATAATATTATCCTTGCTGGGTGGTTGGGGTTTTGTTTTGTTTTGCTGTTTTTAGTCACATTGAATACGTAAAGGACGGACTGAAACATATGCGTTTGAAGTTCTATATTGAGGGCACTGAATCAGGGAAACAGGGAACAGTCCATGTGGAAGTCAAAGAGGTATGTACAATTGCTCAATATACCTGACAAGCTTAGTCTTGAATTTAAACTGCCAAAGAGAAAAAAATGGTCTGAAATTGTTTTCTTTTCAGAATCCTGAAACAGGAAGATTTGAGGTGCGCTACATATTTGTGGATATTGACACCTATCCCAGAAGAACCATTGTCATAGAGGACAACAGATAACCAACAATCAAAGCTACTGCCTTGTCTCACTGAGTATTGGATAATACGGGCGTAGCCAGTCTACATGTGAATTGTGTGGTGTTACCAATTGTGTCACACAACTTCAGGGTTGTGTTACAGGAAGTAGCCTCTCAGGGCCTCCACTAAGGACTTTTGATAATAACAGATATGGGATTTAAAGTGAAACCAATGAAGTACGGTAGAGCTATCACTTATGGCAGATACTCTTCACATAGGAAAATAATGCCTCATAATAAACAGTTTAATGCTGGATAAAACTTCTGCATACCCAAAACCCAAGTTTTCCAAGTTTTTAGGTTTGGATGGGGAGTTTTTTGTCTTCCTTTGCTTGGATTTCCCACTACCACTGCAATAAAGAAAGTGGTATTTTAACTGTAAACAGAACTCTACTGTGTTCTCTGGATGCCTTTGTAGGTAAAAAGCTAAAATAAGAATGTTAGTGATGCAAAAGAGATCTAGCCCAAAGGCATGTAAGGGTAGTAGTGGTGGAGGCACTCACCCATGACAAACAACTGAAGACTTCAATATTAGTGTCTTCTAAGAAATCACCAGCACGCAGAACATCATTACCATCTGCTCTTTCCAGTGTTTGTCATGCTGCTCTGCATGGTTGTGGCATGGTGGGGGTCAGCCTCTTCTCCCAGGCAACTAGTGACAGGGCAAGAGGAAATGGCCTCGAGCTGTGTCAGGGGGCATTTGGCTTGGACATTAGGAAGAATTTCTTCACAGAAAGTGTGGTCAGGCATTGAAATGGATGCCCAGGTGATGGAGTCACCATCCCTGGGTTCAAGGAATGACTGGACGTGGCACTTAGTGCTGTGGTGTAGTTGACATAATGGTGTTTGGTCAAAGGTTGGACTCGATGATCTTAGAGGTCTTTTCCAACCTTAATTATTGTGTGATTCAGTGAATGTAGCTGTAGTGCTTGACCATCTCCTCTTGGTCACCTCCCTCAAGACCATCACTCCCACAGGGAAATGAGAGAAACCACAATATCTGTACTTAACTCCTGACATTCTCATACTTCTGATTGGTGACATGGGCTGTGTCCCTGGATGGATTGTGTAGCACAGGTGGTCTTTTTACCGTGCAGTGCTAGTTACTCTTCTGCTGACAAAAAACCATATTTATAGAAGGGATTTTTATCTCCAAAAGTGTTCTGTAATTTCTGGAGAACATTTGGTATTTACTTTAAAGCTGCCTTTTCTGGGGAATAAATAAAGTGTCCAGGAAGTATTGTACTTCATCATCCTTTGTTTTCAAGACCTGACACCAAAATGCTACTAAATGCAACAGTAAGAGAGTTGGGTATACACATGCAAAATGTTCATGAAGGTCAATGGTCGTTGAGATCTTCACTGGTGTTTCTTTAAGAAAACTATCGAGCTCTGAATATCATCACCTTCAAAATGTTTTGAAAACCACTATATTCTGTTTAAACTTTTCTCTTTCCCACCTTGTCTGCATCTAGGAGTGGTGTTTATCAGGGTGTGTCCTTTCATAAAGTGCTCCTCATTATTTTGTTTTACTGCCTGCATCACCTTGCTAGCTAAGCAGATATACAAGGATGCTTCTCTGTATTTCATGAATGAGGGACACAACTCAAAAGGGCAGCACTTCTCCTGCATTATGAAAAAAGCTGACAACATATTTGATAAAATGAAGACAAAATAAAAAGAAGAAAAAAATCCACCTTTACCTGATCTTAGATATATTAGTGTTCTTAATTTGAAGAAATGACAAATAGGAGGCTCAAATGCTTTCCAATATCACTGGAGGAAAGCTTTTATGGAATGCTGTTTCTAGGAACATCTCTTCAGTGAAGAAAAAAAAAAGAACTTCATAGCTTGATTTATCATCCTTCTCCTAGCTAGATACCTGTCACCAGCACTATTATTTAAGCCCCATGGGACTTCAGGAGTATTAAAGCTTTATATGTTTGTGGTTTGGCTGCAGAAAAAGAAATTAAACATTTTTTGCTGACACAAATCTTATGGGCACTAGTTACTTCTTTCCATGTTCCTTCTGAGGCTGAAGTTCTGTTGGTTGGTGTGGACCAGGCTGGCACCCATGCTTAAAAAATTTTCTTAAGTTCTGTTTCATGCAATCACGTATATGAAGACACCTTAATCAAAATTAGGTGAAGGTTAGTTGAGCAAGACATCTGGAATAGAGAACACTGATCTCTTCAGCAGTACTACTTTACCTGGTGGTAGTTTGTACTGGAGGGGAACAGCTACATTCACTGAGTTTTAACATAATGTTTTAGGACACCCCTGTTATAATTCTGAACTGTTAGCCTCAATTTTCCTTATAAGGCTGCCACTGCTTCACTGGATTGTAGTGCTCCCGGTAAGTCATGCAGAGATCCTTCTCCATGGCAAGCAGCTCAGTGTTCCATCCTCTCCCTGGATGCTGCTTGGCTGGGGAGACAGCAAAGTAACTGAAAGGTTCACCTTCACTTGTCAATAAACACAAGCAGTAACCATTTCACTGTTTCCTCTTTTAGCTCTTTCTTCATTTTCTCATGGGAAAACACAAAATTACAGCATGTTCCAGTTACATTCTGATGTAAAAGTGCCGCGTTATTGTTGCTAAAGCATTGGGAAAAAAATCACTGCAAGCAAGTCAGAGCCAAAGCAATGACATTTTCATGGATTTTAAACACATTTTCCAGAGTTCAGTTTTTGATTGTTGCAGAATTAATAAAAATATATATGCTCAAAACACCCTTCTCCTTTAGGAAGTAAAAATACGTCACCAGTGAAGTGTTGTTTTTCCAGAAACACTTTGTGGCAGATTACTCAAAATGTATTTTAGGTAGGTGTACATCTTTGTCTTAACTTTCCCGTCTCTGCATTTATTTTTATGGATGCCAAAACTTGTGTATATAGCATAGGCAGCCAACATCCTTAGAGCTGGTTTGTGTGAATAATAATGTTACTGTGTCACCTCTGTGACCTCTGTTTGAGTCTAGGTCCTGTGTATATTTGCTATATAGTGACAAAAAGAAATATCCTTGCAGGAAATTACTTTAGTGAAAACTTTAAAATATCAAAAAAATGATTACTCTTCTACTAAGCTTCAGTAAACAGAAGATCCTGCAAAGAAAATGTAATTTTAGACTGGGAAGGAAAAGTGTTCTTGTGCATGACTGAGTTTAAAAATTACTTTGATACCTAAATATTTCCAGCGTGGAATTCAAGTTTCAACAACTGATTAGGCAGTAGAGTAATGATCTTGGAAACGGTTGCAAATAAATGCACGTCTGATACAAGAAACTTCAACAAACTCACTTAACAAGCAGCTAAGACAGGAATGTAAGACAATTACTGTATCCCAGGCCAGCTGCAGAGATAAAAAGCTAAAGAAGATGTGCTGGGAATTTTCACAAGTAATTTCAATTCACTTTGCTCTCAGTCTCGTTCACCATCACAAGGGATGCTATCCACCCTAATACTCATGGGATTATTCCAATATGTATATTGTCAGCAACCTAACCTGTGACAGATTATGCCCAAAACACTGAGGACATATATTGTGTCAAAGCCCACTCTTAGGATTCATTGCAGCCTGTAAGCTGACAGAAATACATAAGGCAAGCACAGAGACTGGGGGGAAATTTAAAAGAAAAACATTTGAAGGAGCAAGCTTAGAGATGACAGTACGGGCTTATAACTGGTCTCTGTATATGGATTGTGAAGTCTGCTTGGAGATCTGGAATACAGCTGGCACTGGAAAAACAGAAATTTGAAGGCAAAAAGATCTTCCTCCTGTTTTTTTGAGAGGGGAAGAAAAAAGGCTTAGTCCCTAGGGAGATGTTCACTTGCTCTGAATAGAGAATAATAGAACTCCAGTAGAAATTTTTCTTAGGCATCTGAGAATGTATATCATTATGATATACAGTGATTCCAAACAGTACTATAAATAATTGAACAGCAGAAGTGTTTGATAGTTTTTCTTAGTAAGTTCTCAGGGTTTTTTATTCTGTATGCATTATGTAAAATAATCTGTAGGAATTATAGAAAAACGTGAATTAATACCATCCTGTATTCAAATTCAGTATATTTATATTTTCCTAATGATACATCATTAAAAGTTGAAAATGTAGCAAAAATATTTTGCAATTAAAAGAAAACAAAGGAAATAACATTTTGAAAAAGCCTTTTTTGAATTCTTGTGATTGTCCTAGGAGGAATACATATAATTCCCTTTGTCTCATATAGGTTATTGTGAAACATTTGTAGCTCAGCAAAAAAATATTGAGCACAAATACCTGTTTCAGTAAAACATATTAGTGTGGAAAGCCTCTGTTTGCCTCAGCATCAAACTATTGCCTTTCATTTTAATATCCATGTGAAAAAATAATATCAGTTATGGAAAAAGCATAGTAAGGGAGGGATGCCCTCACCTGCTCTGGCCCAGAGTCATCCTGTGGCAGATTAGCCTTGGCCAGCACCCAGAGCTGCTCCCCCCACTGCAGGATGGGGGTAGCATTGGGCAACAGCAGAAACAAGAAATCTTGGGGTTTGTGATGAAGACAGGGCAATCACTTGCCACTGACGGTTGCAGGTGAACTAAACTCCACAATGAACTCAATGTATTGCCTCTTGTTGCCCGTGTGCTGGCCAGAGCAGCAGCGTGGGCAGAGTGCCACAGTGGTGAGTACCCAGGGGGGCCAGTGACAGTGGTGTCTTTACTTCCAGATCACATACAGGCGTCTGCCTCCACATCTTAAAACCTCCTGGTACTGTGCTGGGAAACCTTTCCAGCATAATCATGTTTATCCAACGTCTATTTAATTACAATTCCCCTTTATCAGAATCATAATTATCTTCTCTAGCATGAGTTGCTGTCTTGTATTACTCCCCACAATTAACTCTATTAACCTTTTATCCAAGCCCATTTTTACCTTTTATGGGAACTGGGTTGTTTTTCAATTTCAATCCTAATTCTTTTTTTTTTTCCATTAAAACATAACAATCTCAGCCATAACAACATTTTATTACAGTTAGACACATACTAAATCATGGCTATATTCCCTAAGATGTGATTTGCTTCATTAGTGCTACAACCTTCATAGAGGAGCTGAAAGTGAATTGCTGTTTTGTGTCCTGTCTGGGGCCATGCATTATCCTGTGTTTTAATACGATGAAGCCAAATCCCAATGTTGGCATGCAGATTGGCAAAATGCCACCAGTTGCTTTTCGGTGTGATACCTGGTGAGGTCCAGATGCCCTCTCATCCTCTGAGTGGCTGCAAAGCTACCACATTCATACCAGAGTCTGACACTGGTAAGGATAACAGTGATGAAGAGAAATAGCTGAGACATCTCAAGATTTAAAACAGCAGCTTTCTCTTAACTGCCTCGAGCATAAAAGCCTCATAATAAGCCACAACTATTTTTCCTTGAAAACATCCATGAAAAATGTCCTGCTGTGCTAATTTTTTGTATTCTTCATGCTTGTTTTCCCTGAATTTCTCTTTTAACATCTTTTTTGTGGGGAGTCCTGCCAGCCTCTGCTTTTCCATCAAAATATTGTGCTTGTCTTCTGTGTCTGCATTTCTCTTCCTCACCTATATTTAATTCAGCAGAATAAAAGCTAAACTCCCTGAACTGGTCATCATAAGACATGTTTTCTAGATCCTTCCCCAGCTTCATTGCCCTTATACATATATAGACCTATGCATAAAACCACTATAAATATATAATGTAGAGCATATGTGTTACATAATGTATATTATGTAAACAGAATGATACCTATCTATGTAAATATATTTATGTTCTTGTCACAGTCAGTCCCATTTACCGACAGGCTGTAGCCATCGTGCTGTACTACTCACAGAAGGGTTGTGGCATGGGGACTTCCTTTTCACAGAGGACTGGCTCCATGCTTCCTAAACAGAGTGTTCCTACATAATGTCTCCAAAATAATTATCCACCACAACATAAATACCAATACATATATAAAATCAAAGAAATACTCTAAAAAATGAAACATCAAGGAAATGATATGTTTTCCATGGACTGAAGTCGGTGGTTTTAGATTTAGCACACTTCTGTAAACATTGCCAGGTAATGCTAAAACCAGTGAGCAATCTTTCTGTATAAGAGCTTTAAATGCTTTTGCTATGTGCCTGTTCAGATATGGTTACATTACTGTCCCTTGCCATAGAGTTCAGGAGCAACCAGCACATACATATCTCTGTTGATGTTATTCTGATGGCTTATAAGGGGTTCTGCTGCTGTGCCAGCTGGTGTCATACTCGTGGGAGTCTCCACCTTTCAAATGGCAGACATCTGATGGCTTTCTAAAAATATATTCTACTCAGTCTTGGAGCCCCGGGGAAGGTTCTTGTCTCTAATTCAAGGGTCATTCATCTCTTCCCTAGGAGTAAGAGGTTGTTTGCTGGAGGTCAGCAGCTGGAGGCTTCTAGACCTCTGCATACCCCACATGTCCCTCAGGCCATGCTTTCTGCAACAACTCTCTGCAGATCTCACTGAGTATATGCTGAATAGAGTGGATTTTAAAGACAAGAAATAACATGGGTATTTTTGGAACTGCCTATACATTACCACTGCATCATACGTTATGTGAAAATCATATTTTCACACTGATATAATTTACTTAGTAGAAATAAGGACATGTTAGTAATGATACAGATATTTTCTTCATCACATAAATGGGTAATGAGCACAGAGCTGGGACTCAGAAAATACAGATTCTGTGATAAGTTCTATCATCCTTCTCTTCTGTGGACCTGGAGGGAGTATTTTTGTCTTTCTCTCTGCTGTAATAATCACCTGTCCCAAATGTTGTGAGAATCAGGTAAGGAACTGGAGCTGCAGACAGCCTGAGTAAGTAAGCAGGAGCCCTCAGAACCAAACAATGAGTTTGAGGAACCCAGAGGGATGGGTTTTCAGGAACTTTTGATCACATTTCCTAAACACATTGCAAGTCACTACTCAAAACCGTTTTTCCAGGAAGATCTTATGACTTCTGTCTGATAAAGGGAAGGGTAAAGAAATTGTTACATAATATGGCATGACATTAAGGAAACGAACACTATTAACCTTTCTCTCAGGCCATTCCTCAAAAAAATCCATGATTATATAGGAAGTTTCTTAGGAAACTGATAATACTAGCACTGATAATGAAGGTGTCCAGTAGCCCAAGCCTAGTCTTAGGAATGGAAAAGTACGTGGCAAGAAGCAGAAGCTCACTTTTAAACTCAGATTAAAAAACATCAAACCAAAGAATTTTATGCATAATAGCACAAAACCCATCAGTTGATGACAGTATGAAATTCTTTATGCATATGAAGAATACAACATTTCTCTGAGCTGGATGCAGCTTTCTTATGATGCAAACAGCAGCCACAGCACCGTGTGCACCGTGAGCACACACATCGCTCCACTATGTAATAGGCTGCATGGCTAAAAGCCGCGAAGCTGAGAGCAGATCTTGATTCTCACATGACAAAAGTAAGAGATGCTGCAGAAAGGATTAAGCTTTCCTAACGCTTAACTGGGAACTTTATCAGGAGATGATAAATAGTATTATCCTAAGCCTATTCACCTTCCATTTTAACTCCCTACAGCATTCCTTCTACAATCTTTCTGGATGTTGAGAAACAGTAACAACCATCAGTAAATCCTTTAACTGCAGAGAATGCACAGTCCTGCAGCTTTTGCAATAATTTGTAGTTTAGCACCACCTTCCTAGACAGCAAAGAGTGGCAGCTTTGCACTGCCAGAATGCTTGGCTTGAAAGCCTTAGAACAAAGAGGAAAGTGCAAAGAAAGGTGGTTATTTCCCTATCTGTTTTAACTACTAGACTTTTTCAACAACAAGATAGCATTCTGTGTCCCTAGCAATTTTTGAAGCTCATCAGTTTTCAGAAACCATCCCACAGACAAGTGCTCCCTGTAGCGCTTCAGTTATGGCTCTATAGTTGTGGCTCTGTGCTGGCACATTTTCGGGGCCCATCACTTGCGTTTCCAAGTCAAGAAAACTGAAGTTTCTAACATAAACTGTGTTTTATGCTGAATATAGTGTATTTCAGTATTTAAAGAAGAGCTTGTGAATGCTTGATATGAACATGGTACTTTTACTCAACATTCATAAGCAACAAATTTCATCATTTGCACTTCATCATAAATATCTGTTAAGGAGAAGATTTCAGTGCTTCATTGAAAAACAAACAGAATTGGCAATGGTAGTCTGTAGCCTCATAGTCCCACATATAGATACTTTCTTCCATAATCCAGAGAGTTTGTAAGAAAAATAGTAAAGGTGACAGACGTATGGGTAACTGACCTGCGTTAGTGTCAAAGACAAGCCCATACCTCAAAGAAAATCCATGCAAAGCATGTAGATATTTTTAATTCACTCTTCAGTTTTCCCCTTCTGTGTGTTCCCCAGTGTGCCCTCACTTGCATGGGGCATGTCCAGGATCAGCTACACAAGAATAAGCTTAATCACAAAATTACCTTACAGTTACCCCCTGCAAAACCTCCTTCTAGACTGAGCTCCTTATCTTGTGACCCAGAAGCTACAAATACCCACCATGACATGACCTGTTGTGCTGGTTTTGGCTGTAAACCAGCAGGGGAAATTAACCCCACATCGAATACCTTGAGAGATTTTAGGTCAAAATTACAACTTTAATAAAAAAGGTTAAAATAAATGCAGTAATACAGAAACACGGCTTAAACAAACCGACAGAGTTACGGTACAACCTGACACCCTGTTGAGCAGGGTGGTAGCTGTGCAGCCCAGTGAGGCACTGGTCCTGCAGGAAGGCCTGGTAGCCCAGTCCCGACAGTGGAGTAGCTGAGTCCAATTCCGAGGAGTGAAGTGGAGTAGCTGAATCCAATTCCGAGGAGTGAAGTCCAGTCGAGTGGAGTGGAGTGGAGTGGAGTGGAGTGGAGAGGAGAGTCCCGTCCAGTCGAGGGTGCCCTTCTCCGATCCAAACCCCTTGTTTTATGCTGTGTTTCTTGGCTGGCACCTCCCCCAGGGGCGGGGACTTTCACAATGGAAGAGGATTTTCCCGATGTTCTATTGGTTGCTTTGGTAATGAGCTTGGATGAGCCCTGGGCTCCTCTGAGATGCTCCTCAGGGTTCGATGGGGTTCAGGTTAATTAGTCAGGCTGGGTGGTGCTAATGGGCCATTACCTGAGATCAGATAATCAGCTGGCTGGGTGGTGCTAATGGGCCATCACCTGAGATCAGATAACCAGGGTGGGTGGTGCTTGCTGTCGGCTGGAGTGCTTATCTCAGTTGAGATAAGGAGTCCCAGGTGTGTAATTATGAAATTTATCCAGCTTTTTGTGGGTGGTAATAGAATACATAACTAACCCAGGACACCTGTTTTATGAAATTCTCACATATTGATCCCTGAAAAAAACCAAGAGGTCAGTGTACTTGGTGCTTGGCTGGGTGCTTCCTATCAGCACTGTATGTGGGAGTCCCAGGAGATGCTCTGTAAGATGTGGTCACGAGATTCTGGGTGACACATGGCCATCCTCCGTATGTTTCTTGGTACAGCCGCGTGGCTAAGCCACTCACTGCCACGTTGGATACTGGAGCTGCATCCCCTCTTAAGCCTTTGCTTCCCTCTCTGGTGTATTCACCAACTAGAAAACACATTGAATGTGGGGCAAACCTCTTTGGCATTTTGTTCCTCTATTTCTTTGCCTATGCAATTACTCAAGTGTAATCTGGCTGTGAATATAAAATAGCTCATTTTTGTGTCTTTGAGGCAAGAGAAAACCCCATGATATTGCATATTAAGCAACATTTTCCTGCTAGGTGTCCACCCTTCTATCACACAATTTCCCAAAATCAGTACCTCAGTGGCAAATGATGGCAGTTTTAATTAAGGCAGTGGGTTGAGGAATGGACACACATCTACATCTGCTGATTGTGGGCAACAACACAGGGAGAAAAGTAAATTATAAGGAAGGAGCTGAAGTGTCAGCCTTTAAAATCTTCCCTGAACTCAACATGTGAATCACGTATGGTTTCCGGAGGCCACCTCAAGAAAATACATGTGAATTAGTCTATTAAGGTGTATTAGTTTAATTTCTTTACACTTGTGTCTGGATATTCTCATTCAGGACTAAAAAAACTAAAGTGGCCTTAATTTAATTTATTTAATTTCCAAGGAGAACTAAAGCAGATTGAATTAAGGACACTGAAATTGACCCTAAGAGTGTCTGCATAACACTGTTTAATGCTGTTTAATTCTTGACTTTTCAATTCATGTCTTTAGTTTGTTGGGGCTGCATTTCCAGTGTGGCCCTGAGAAGACAAACACCAAATGCATTACTGTTTGAAGAATGTCACGATAGTGTGCAATGCTAAACAAATAGATATCTTTTTTTGTCCCAGTTAATGGATCATACAAATATTTCCACAAACATTGCTACTCAATAGAGGCAACTGCATAAACACATGCAACTGCATGCTCATATGGCACACATTTTTATGCTTCTGTTAAAATTTCAGTTTTACTATAATTGCACCTGGAGTTTGCATAGAAAATGTGCTATATCAGAGTATTCTTTCAACTGTATATGATATTTACCTTTGCAGGAACTGCTGGTTTTCATGCAAACTTCTCTGGTGTAAACAAATCAGCTCCTATTCAGCAGGAAAAATATTTTTAGTTGTCTGTACTTCCTTGGCTCTCCAGACCTTCTCAGACACCAATCATTATCGCTAAAACCCCTCTGAGATTCTCCAGTATTGGATCCAGAACAGCCACGGTGTAGGACAGGTAGCTTAGTCAGAAAAGCCATGGGGAGGATTCAAGCATCATGGCATTTTCCAGTCATAATGTTCATATCCCCAGTTCATGAAATTGATTTTGGTGGGATCTGACTTCTCTTTGTAAAACATTAGCCCTGTAAATGAGCCAGCAGGACCTCAGGGGTGTTAGTGCTGGATAAGAAGCCCTTTACAGCTGTGGTCCATCAAAAGTCACAGTCCTGGCAAGCACAGCCAGCCGAGCAGGCGGCTGCCCTGGGCTGGCAGTACTTCTCCATCTTCCTCCTCATCTTCCTTCACCCGTGGCACTGCTGGCAGTGGCAGAGGCCACATAACAGCAGCACCTGGGGACTTTGGGGTATTGTGAAAGAAGGGCCTGGAAAAGGGTCTGTGGGCTATCCACAAGCGGGAGTTATGGACTTAGTTCACTTTCATTCAATGCTTTTCTTCAGTGTAATCCATCTTTTCTCGTGAACAACAGATCAGTGAGTCGAAATATTGTGGGTAGTGAGATATTTCTACCTCAGATGTACTGGCCTGGAGAAGACATTTGTTTGCCAAGCAGTTTTCCACCTTTCAGGTAAGTGAACTTCGTAATTAGCTCCCGAGCATGAAAATCATTCATTAACAATGCTTGCTTTGTCTTCAGCTGCTGCACTTCAAATTTGATGGCATTGCTGTGTTGTTAGAAATTTGAACAGAACAAAAAGCATACAGAGAGAACAGAAGGCACACAGAATTAGCAGTTATTGTTTGATGAATACAAAGTGATAGTGCCAGCTATAAAAGCTGAAAAAGTTGTGCTTACAGTTCTTTAACAACTTGGAATTAAATTTTACACAATGAGCATCTGTTATCAGTTGATTTTCCCCCACACTCCAAAAGCTTCTGTCAAGATATTTTGCCCATTTCTGGGGCCAAGGCTGAACAAAAGATGTGTCACTCCATCTCCTCTGCCTGATGTGAAGTACCAAGACCTTCTGTCAGCTCCAGCAACCTCCAATTTGAAGCAGGGATTTTGGATTTGCCTGCAGGCAGTTTGTGCAGCAGAAATTTGCACTTTTGTTCCCATGAAAATCCAGATGAATTTTTTCAATAAATAAAAAAGTGGTAATTGCACTTGTCTTCTTTGCACAGACCAAAACCAATGCCCTCTTCCTGGGGTTATTCCTCAGCAACCAGGACAGGGCAGCTATCAAATGCCTTGGGGCGCCCAAGCCCAGGCAACCCAGGGTAATCATGCCCCACACTGCCATGGCTCCTGGGTCATATCCATGTGGACATCCTGCTGGGCAGCAGAAGATCCCCAGGACCCTTGCAAATAGCCTTTTCCCAGCATCTCACCCTTTATAGCAAGCAACAGGGAATGGCTTCCCTGTGAATTGTAGGGCAATCAAAGTGCTGAACAGCTATAAAGCAAGTGTCAGAAAATGACATCAGAGAGAAGCCAGTAGCAGTAAGATGCTGGAGACATACTCTTTGTCTCCCCTGGTCTGTCACAACAGTCTAAGTGTGGCTTTGGGTCATTCCTTCAAGTTGTAAAAAGCATTACAGGCATCTTCTGACTTGTGGTCAATACAGTGGGGGAGACCTGGTGAGCTCCTAAGTGCCGATGGAGGGAGTGCCCCAACTCGGCTCCTCCGAGGGCTCCACTGAGGAGAAGTTCCTGACCCTTGTCACTGCAGGGAAAGGCTCTGAGATGACAGCTGAGGCTGGAAGGGACCTCTGGAGGCCACCATGTCCAAGGCCCCCACTCAAGCTGCGTCAAGATGTACAAATAAAGGTATTGGAGAGAAGTTACTTGAGAGTAATGAATTAGAGTTTTTATCCCACAAACTGTTTATCATATGCTGTCAGGCTCTGTCTTTTTGGTCCTCCTGGTGCCAGTTTGCAATTGAGTGATCAACAAAAAATACAGTTAATTGCTTTACTGGAAACAGGTCCAGCCACATTCAGCATTTATCCATCATGGGCAGCAGCAGTTGTGTGTTGTATGTATTACTGAATTCTTCACCCACCAATGCTGAAAGCTGTGAACATTTTCAGTGTAAATTTGAAATAGCCTAACACACACCCTGAGAAACTGGTTTTCCCACTCTTCTCTGTCTTCTGCTCTGACTCACCCTGTTACCACCCCTGCAGAACTGGAAAGAGCCAGGTTTCCCTGCTTGGGTAGCTCATGGCAATATTCAGCACCTGATGTACTCACATATATGTTTATTAATTATTTCAGTGATACAACTATTTGTCTTTCTGCTGCTACCTGAATCTCTGTGGCCTGTGACAACTTATTTTCAGACTTCTGTAAATAATATTCTCCTTAGTTATTAAAATTATTAATATTTGCATTATTATTTTTTAAGTTATTACCTATAGCACTTCAGAGCTTAGTGAAGAACTGTGAAATGTAGCACTTCTAAACTTTTCTATTTTCTGTCTACTCTGGAAGACTTATAATTCAGTAACCTGTTTATAAAAGTAAATGGATCTCTCATTATCTGCTATACTGAGGCTTTGAAAGTGTTAGCAGGATTTTTACATATTCCAAAAATCCATGTATGGATCTTGTATGGACATCCCTGTATGTCTTTCTGTCTTCCTTGGGTCCTTGACATCTCTTCGAGACATGATGCACATAAGAACTCTTCTTGTCTTTAATTGTTTCAATGAAAACTCAAAAAAAAGGAAGATTCTCCATAAGGAATAAATGTTACATTTCAAAGGACATTTCTAGATTTTGCAACCCCAGAATTTAAGACTTTGAAAAAATTCTATGCTTTTAGGAAAATGGAGCTTTATCAACCACAGTTTTTATGAAGTGGTTGTTTTGTTTTGTCACAACCAAACACTGCCTATTCACTAATCATGGATTAAGCCTCTTGAAAAACATTTTTTGTCTTTTTGTTTTCCTTATTTATCTCTTCAGGCATTGAATTACATGTCAATATGCTCTGATTTTAATCACAGTCACAAAGCCTACAAATCCATAAACTGAGAATTTTGGATAAATCACTTGACTCCAGAAACTGAAGATTTATGCACATCTGTTCAAAAAAAAGAGTAGCACTGCAAGTCTATTAGCACTGCAAGTAAAAGCCTATAAACTAAAGGGAAGGAAAAGTTTATTTTTATTACCCATTTTTAATCAAATTAAAGGAATATACAAGAAAATAAAGCAGGAAAACTAGATTAGATACTTTAAGTTCTTCTTTTTTTCTGTAAGAACTCCTGGTAGAAAAGATGAGGATTATTTATAATCGAAAGTATCATTTAATTGTTTAATCTTCATTGTTGTTGTTCCACTGAGAGTTCTTAATCACATGAGCTGGCCATGGAACTTGTGTGTCTTTGAGGATGCACAGGGCAGGGAAAATTGTATGGCAATTCCTAAAGAAATAGAGCAAGGCTTCTTATTTCATATAGAAGTACAGAAAGCCTAAGTTCACTTCTCTGGAAATGGAAGAACCTCTTCCCTGCGGTCATTTCTTTAGAATTTATGACATGCAGAAGAAGGCTTGAGTTTATTGACAGCAGGAGGGATCACATCAACCCTACACAGTGATGTCTGCTGCCTCAGATCTGCTGATGATCCATTTTGAGGGGGATTGAGCACCATATAAATATCAGACCTGTAAATTATGTCTTTGCTTCAAAACTGTTTTGTGGTTATCTAAGGCTTCCCTCTACATTGCAGTGTTGCAACGACAGGCATTTAATCCTGAAAGAAAAATAGATGAAAGGTAGCTGGAAATGCAGTTTCTTTGGTTTTTTCTTGAACAATATCAAAATTTTTTCTCTATAAGCTAACTTGTCCAGCTGATCTTCACAAAGAGCTGGTGTAAGATTTCATAGTGCTTTTGTCTATATCTTGCATCACTTTTTACATAGCTACAGTGACATACTATAAAATGGGAAGACAGCTTCCAAACAATGCTCACGAGTTTACAAACTTTTCCTGATAACCAGCAAATTTGGCTAGAAATTTAGTTATTTTCTTTCCAATGCCATATGTCAACAACCTATGACTTATAGCAAAATCACATAGCCCCTGAGAGGATAATATTAACTGTCTGAAGCCAAATAGCTCCAAGTCTTTGTGTGTGAACAGGGAACAGATTCAGCGCAAATTTTCTGTTAGATTAACATAGCAATGAAGGGGCTACAGCAGGCAGAGGAACGAGCTGTTGGGTTGGATATGCCTCGTGGTTTCTGAGAACTGAAGAAATGTCTTTCAGAGCCTATGAGTATTACCATAGAATCAGTAGGTCATGGCAAAAATCCTACTGACTTAACTGAACTACCGCTGATTGGATGGATCTTCCCAGATATTTAACTGCTGACTTGCCTGGAATTCATCCTGGCAGGTAGCCTGCGGGCACTGATCCTGAATAACACAGGAAGAATTTGCAATGGCTACATTGGCTGTGCAGTACGTGTTACGTACCACAAGCATAATAATAATGAAAATGTGTCGCATTGCACAATAACCATAAAGAACATGCACATGAAACCATAGTAACTATTGAGAGTTAACAACTTTTAATCCTTCTCTGTTGTGCCAGTAAAGCAGAAACAGCCTATTAGTTCAAAACACGCACCTTTTTTCTAGTGTAGCTGCAAAATATTTTAGTGTATCATCACAAAATTCAAGAGAAAGTGCATAGTAGTTTACATGACCATATACTGAATATACAAGCTATGCAATACTTCTTAATGCAATTCTTAATAAGGAGAAAATGTTAAGGCTATTAAATGAAATCACATTAGCTTTTAGCTCTTGTACAGTCTCCTGCAAATTTCCTGAAATGCAGTCATCTTTTTTTTCAATTTGTAAATACCTTATTAAAGCTGGAGTATTTTCACCAACAGAGTTCTATTTTTCACCCATAACTTTTACTGCTGTTGTTTTCCACAATGAAGCCACAGAGCCAGCAGTCACTTGCCCTTATCTGTGATGCTGTGTACCTCTGCATGGCAGAGGGAAGAGGAAGTTTGCAGGCAGATGAGGTGTTTGGTCTCCTGCTGCTGTTCATATGACCCCTGGCACTGGAGTCCTTGGGGGCCACCAGTTTGGGTGTACAGCTCCATGCTTTTGCTTCTTTCGTGAAGGAAGAGCAAAGAAAAATGATTGAATTCAAACTCCTCTCACCCTTGAAGTCTCTAGATAGGCATTATATAAATACATAGAGATTGAAGGTTATTAATGGCAGCATTATAAAAAACAATATTGTAATGAGGGCTCATTACTAAGGGGCTCACTCAGATTAACTTTTTCACCTCAATTTCCGCCTGGCAGTTAAAGTAAATGAAAGCTTTATACTACCAATTACTGAACAGGCTTCTGATTAGTTTTATACCATAAATTTCAATATTTTATTTACAATTGTGGCTGTGTTATGCCTATTTTCCAAAGTAGTACCTGGGAATACCCTAACCCTTTATGACTAAATGCTTGTAAGAATTGCTTAGCTTTGCAACTAGAGCACAGGAGCAGAGTGTTTGGGAAATGTAACTTGAGGTGTCACTGAAATGTGTTTGTGCAGAAAGCTGCAGCAAACAGGTACTGAAACTAGTCAGCCCCACTTCTGTACACCCAAACGGGGCTAGAAAGAGCACAAGACACATATATGCTGAAGGCATATGCCTCCGGGAGTTTTGTGACAGCGTGAAAAACTGCGGATATATCTTCAGTGTACAGCACAGTACGGAGGAGGTATCTGCTGTAGCTGAAGCAGTGTGTTAGGATCACGTTGATTCACATTGTGGCTCAGGCCAGATATCATGCTTTCTCAGCCCACAAACACTTTGTCCTGTATAGACAAAAGCTCTGATAAAATCAAAATTGACTTCAGTTTAAGAAGTCATCAGCACCCACAGAAACTGTGCTCAACAGCTTTGCTCCAGCTTCGCCCAAAAGCCCATGCTGACCCTGTGTGGGACCTGTTGCTTTTGCATGGAGTAGGGAGGACACCCAACAATGTGATCTGAATCCATAGGCTGGACAACTTGAATGTCCATGATTCAAACCCCACAGCTACAACCTGTTATAATACCATTGATGACTTTTTCTCGACTCTCTTGTTCATACTGCTTTTGATCTCAGTGCTTAGAACTCCATTTGCTAGACTCATATTTATAGGTAAAGTACCCACAGGACAGCACAAGGCCAGTGCAAAAGAACTGTGTCAGAGAAACATATGCAAAGCTACCCAGCACATCTTTGCACTCACTGGGATATGTAGTCCTACAACAAAATCTGGAAATGCAAGGGACCTGCCCACGCACACATCAGGTTATCATAACTCAGCTTCATACCCCACTTCCCCTCTGCTTTGCAGACACCAGCCACAGCAATTACTCAGTCTCTTCTGAGCAGCTGTTCTCAGTGTGTATTTAGCTTCACAGGTTGCCAGGAATTTAAAATCCAGAGACCTTTTGCTGTACTTGCACAACAGAATATTTGTTATGGAAAGCCAGTGCATGCATACCCACCCTTTCAGTTTCCACTGTGTCCTGAAATTACAAACTCTGCTTTTGGACCTGAGAAGTCATGGAAGAGACAGACTACTCTTGTGAAAGTAATCTGAAGCCAACACATCCCACACCCACAGCCGACACTGCCAATACCAAACAAATGGTAAATGGCAACAAATGAAAGGGAAGTGTGTTGTAACTGAAATACTTGCAGACTGTTTATAAACAACAGCCAGGGACTTTCCAGAGATCAGGATCATCTTTTTCCTGAAGAAACTAATAAACAAGGGCAGAGAAATGCTGGGGAGTTCTTATGCACAAGATATGGCAGAAAGTCACTGGAAATTATTTAATTAGAATTTAAAGAAAAATTAATTTTCATACGGAGAGGGAAAGCTCTTAAACAACCTCTGAATGCAGGTGAATTATCTTTCACCCAAAGTTCCTCTTACAAAATTTTTCATCACATACCGTGTTATTAACTGTCATTTTTAACAGGGAAAGGAGAACTTGCAACTTTAAAATTCTACTAATTTAAAATTAATCAGTAGACCATCAACTGCAATAGCAAAGGCCTCAGCAGTGTTGTAAAATAAATACTTTCCAAGGCTGCAAGAGAGATTTCCTGCAGAAACATGAAGGGAACTGCACAACAACGGTGCTGCTCGGTACCTTCTCTAGGACATACACAATGTGGAACAGACATCTGAATCCTTCTTGTGCAAATGTCAGCAACCTCACTGCTTGCTTTGACTTCATGTAGGATATCAACTTCTGATATGGTAAAAAATGTTTACAAAAATGCTTTTTATTTATGAAAATTGGGCACCACTATTAAGGGCAACTCCTTCTGGCTATAAAATCCAGGTATTTGTATTGCTGTTACCTTAAATATTTTTCATCTGCAGGTACAGACTGTTTTCTCCCTGGGTTTTAGAGAAAACACTCTCTCAAAATTGCCATTAACTCATATTTATCAACAGCTTATAAATGGGCCACTTGTGTGACCGAACTGCCATATCTGCTGCCATACTGTAAAGAAAGTTTGATGGCATTTTTCTCATCCGTGTCCCTGGGAGGTGATGGGTTGTCCTAGTTCACTCTGAGCTCCTGCCAAGGCCTAGGATGGCAGTCTCAGAAGAGAATAAATCCCAAAGAAAAGAATTGCTGGCCTCTTTTTAAATGTGGTTGATTTGATAGTTTGGAGCATAGAGACATATTCCATTGTGTGTTACTAGCAGAAAATTAATAACCCCTTTCTTTCACCACAAGAGTGGTGGATGCTTGCTTCATGGATTCTGTCCCCTTTCTCAGCTTAATTAGCAGGAATGAGTTTAGATGAGAAGCATTTTGGATCCTAAACTTTACCTGATGATTAATGCTTTTGGGACATTTCAGCATGGTAGTGTTTTACACCTTCCTCCAGAGCATACGTAATGTGTTCACCCTTCTCCAAAACATCTCTGGTTCCGTGATATGCAGGAAGATGCTACTCATCTATTGGAGCTGCTTATTTTTACAGTTTTGTACAGCTTGCCTTGGAGTACTCTGGCCCAGGTAAATATCCACTGAAACACAATTAACAGCTTTCTTTTTGTATTCATCTAAAGCTTTTGTGGTCTGTTCTTCTTGTTCCCTGACACAGGAGATAATTGACGTGCCAAGCAAAGCTGCTTTGGCATCTTGCTGCTAAAATGTAAAGCTGTAAAGCACTAAGGAGTTTATCCGTCTTTCCTGGTTTAAGGAAGGCTACTGCATGCCTTAAGTCAAAATGTCTACAGGAGAACAATTCTTTCCTTAAAGAAACTGAAATCGTGCAGCATTGCATAGATGTAGTTAAAGAAAGGTACTGATACAAAATAGGTATTTTGGCTCCCATTCAGTAAAAAAAGTAATTTGGCCAAAATCTACATGAACTTTTTTTTTTTGAATGAAAGTTTATATGTACTTGAAGATGTAAGTTTGAATAGACAGGTTTTAAGGAAGTGTGAGAATGAGGCGTGGTACCTACCCTGTCTCTCAGTTGTATTTTGAATCTGCTGAGTTTACAAGGTCAAACAGTTCTTACATAGTCAGCCCTGCAAAGCCTGCCAGAGAGCTGTCAAATTAGGGGGTTTTTGTTATTTTTTTTCAATCTTCGTTAATTAAGTTCCCACAGGAGAGAAGGTTTCCATTCTCCAGCACCAGCAATTGTATCCTACTCTTTATTAAGCCATGTAAACTATACTGACAACTGTGAAGTGGCTTGAGAGTTTTTGACTGGCTTCCTGATTACAAATAACATCAATTCTTGTCCCAAGTGCACTTGCAGGAAAAAAATAATTTGTTGTGAGCACTTAGTTTACAGGTCTTGCCTACAGTAGGGATTTTTTAGACAAAAATCCTCAGTCGCTGCAAGTAAAGCTGAGGAGATACATAGTTAATGTGCTGCTGAAAAAGATAAGAAGTGACCTTAAGTTTTGTATTAGCGATATATGCAAAATTAACATTTGGAGACGTGATCTCGTTAGAGGGAAGGTAAAAGATCTAATTATGGGTGGGTTTTTTTACATCAGTATTGTAATGCTAACAACTCTAAAACACAGAAATAATTTATTTTAATTTCTAAAATATGCATAATTCACTTCAAATATAGCCTGGATACAAATTTACTGACACAGAAGACACCATTCTCGTTGTCATGTGCAAAATAATTGCTCTTTAAATATAATTAAAATCCTCAGAGAAACTAGTTCAAATATTTAAGGATTTTCAGGTCTTGCTAATCTGATGCTGTTTATTTTTTAGATTCTCCAGCCTTCCAGCTTTGGGAGACGTTTTTGCTGTGAGTGTTACATGTTCACATAGATATCTCATGACCACTAAGACTGAAATTTAAAACTAACAGGAAGGTGGTTTGTTGTGGTTTTTTTCTAATTGTAATGACCACCATGCACAGGATGTGCAGAGTATCTAGCAACTATAATGTCCTTCTTCCACCTCACCTTACAAGGTTTGCAGAAAACACATTTAAAAAAACAATGGAAGCTCTTTAAATATGTGCTAGCACTGTCTTTCTGCACATGCTGAATGTTCTGCGAATAAAATCACATTAAATAATAAGAGTCATGTGTGGGGAGGAAGATGGAGGCTGAGGGAGAGGCAGACGACTTAAGGAGCAAGCTGGAGGGAAGAAATGAGATGATGTCTAATGGCTGCAGGTAGACAGCTGGTCCCTGGCCTGAGCTGATGCCATCTGTCTCAGCAGGACATGGAGAAGTTGCTGGAGGTGACAGATGACAGTGGAAGAAACTGAGTTTCACGGGGGGGCTGAGGGGAAGGTGTGTGAGCAAGGGGCAGACATGACAGCTGAAGGTTGTGCAGGGGACCTTTGGGCACGTTGTTACCTCACAGTGCCAACAAGACCTGAGGATCTACTTTGGTAATGCCTCCAGGACTGAGAATGTCACCAACAGCAAAACTGAAGTGGGATGCAGAAAAATTGAGAGCAGTGAGGAAAAAGTGATTTGGGGCAGGCTGTTTATCTGAGTGGAGATAGGGGGAGGTGGGGAAAGGGAAGTAAGAGGGAAGATAAAAATGTGACCAAGAAAGTCAAAAGGAAAGGATAAGAGAGAGGAAGATAAGGTATAGAAACAATGTTATCTGGAGGTAGTTGCAGAGCGGCCCAGCACTTGGCCACCAGCTAATAGCACTGTTCAGGAGGTCTCAGCCCAACCTCCTGCTCACAACCCTGAGGTCACACCTACTTGCTGAGGGGTTTGTCCAGTTGAGTCTTGAAAAACCGGAGATGGTCAATACCAAGATGCTTAAACTACATCTGTTTTCTTTCCACACCACATCTTATCCCTGCTTCCACAGTCCAGATGGCTGGGGGCTGTGGGATGCTTCCCCCCTCCAAGCAGCTGGACACATTGGGGCACGGACCTCCCTTACCAAAGCTGCACATTATGGCAATGCAACCCTCCAAAACAGTGTTTGGCATGTCCCCAGTGACTGTTTGAAAGCATCTTATCTCTTCTGCCCCACCTTGGCCCCCATCTCAGGTCATCTGATGGACACAGACACAAAGCAGGGTTTAGCCAGAGGTGAGTGACTCTGTTAAGTCAGGAGCAACCAAAAATTTGCTACAGCTCTCCTCACTAGCACTTTGCATGAAGCCTTTCCTGCAAAACTAAGGATAACATACAAGAAAGTGGTTTTAACCAGGATGCAAGCCATTTATGCAAATCAGGCTGCCTATATGGTGTTTCAACTTTAATAAATTGTGACAAACTTGTGACTTAACTCATTTAAAATGTTGGTACCTAATCATTTAATCGCTCAGTTCTCTGCATTTGTCAAATTAACCGGGAGTAGAGAGGCCATATTTCCTTATGTTTCATTTTCGATTGACTCTTTACATGCAAAGGTCTAGGACTGCAGTGCCAGCACCTCATCCTCAGGCAGCACACTTTATGATATAACCAGTAAATATTCATCTAGCCATGAGGTAGTAAAAGACTGAAAGATGTTGTCGAATCTAGGTCCTGCTTCGAGGCCAGGGAAAATTACACATAAAAATAAACTGTCTAACCTGAAGAGCTTTGGCTGTTTTACCTCCACAGCCACCCATGCAAGCTCTTCCACTGCTTTGTATCCTTGGGATGTTACTGCAGCGCTGTTGGACCTGCAGTCCCCAAATGTCCTCTGATTCTTTCCTGTGCAGTGATGGTACTCAGTGACTCCTGCCCAACTGTACTGCCTTTCCTTTCTCACTGTGATAAAAGTCATCCCTATATCCAATTTCTCAACATTTTTGAATTCTAGCCTTGTTCCCCTCTGTTCACATTTTCTTGTAGGCAAAAAAATCCACGTAAGAGACACCTCAAGCTATATGTAAATTACCTGCTCTCTAATCTGGCGTGAGACCCTAGTGAAGGTGTGGCTGTGTTTTCTCTATGTCAGCCTCCCACAGGCATTCTGTGTGCATGCAAACTCAGCTCCTGCACTGTTACCCTTCAGGGCATTTGTTACTGACTTTTCCTTTGTAGCTATCTAGTTATTTTTACAAGCAGTGTCAGGCTTAATATCTCCAAAACCTTTTTCCCACTGCCAAATTTGTTCGACAATAGCCAATGATTTCATAATTATTCAGGGAAAATAATACACATTTCTCATGCCAAAAGTAACAGTTCTTTAGAAAATAATAAAAGATTGGTTAATGTGTTTTGTGCCCACATTAGTTAAATAATTTCTTCATTGGCTTAGCAAAATTAGATTAATCCGCTGCTATTTTTGCTATAATTTTCAAGCCGTGTCATAGAATGACAACTCTTAAAGTAGTGTCTCAGGCTTGGAGAAGATGAGATATTTTCTAAACACGAAGAAAACAACTGGTGAAAGAGGTACTTGTTCCATTAGGAAATACATTATGATACTCGTCTTGGTTTAAGAGGTACTGGTTTTCTATCCAGAATAACAAACCAAGTGTGGACATGTATTTAGTGCAAAACTTTGTTTCTAATTTTGAAAAGGTGCTTTGAGGGTTTTTTGTGGTGTGGGCTTTTTAGGGGTTGTTGTGGGCTTTTTGGTTTGGGTTGGGTTTGGTTTTTTGGTTGAGCTTTTGTTGGTTTTTTGTTTGTTTTGGTTTTGGTTTTTTGGTTTGGTTGGGTTTTTTGCTTGCTCGATTGGTTTCGTTTGGTTTCGTTTGGTTCTTTTTAGGTGATCAGTTTACTGGGGGTTTGGTTTTTTTTTCATGGTAGAGAGTGCTGTTATTTGCACTTTGACTTCATGGTGTTCCAGGCACAATAAACTTCTGATTCTCTTTTCTTCCCCTCTCAAAGTCTGTTCAAAAGAAGGGAGAAACAACTCTTACTGTGCCAGTACTTCAGATTTGTAGAATAATCTGTAGTTGACATATTTCATCACTAGAGGGAAACCATTACAGTGCTCTTCTCAGTAATGCTAGTAGGCACACTGTTCTCCAGAGTTGCAAAATGTGCAACGGATTTGAGTTGGGATGCAAAAGTCAGCAGCTGCTCAAGGCCCTGCTCCAACCCTCACATCCCTGAGGGTGATCTACATCCCTAAGAGAAAGAAAGAAATGCAAGAGAAATGTTAACCAGGGAGCAAACCTGATATTTAGTCCTTGCTCTTAGGGATTTTATAGTACATTTTACCTGTGACGTCATTTGGTAGGAGTCAAAGCAAGTCAATGAGAAAATTTCTACTTTAAATGTTTAATTTCAAGATAACTTTGATTTCTGTCTCCAGAAACATCATTTATGCTGTTTTTACAGTGACCTTCTGAGGTGAAGTACTACAGAAATAGGTATTGCATGTGTATCTGGCATTAATTATGCCTTTAATCAAATACTCATTTTTAATGGAACAGAGATGCCACAATTCAATTTTTACTACTTTTTTTTCTTTTTATATAGTTCTTCAAATATTTCATCTAAATATCAAGATATTTTAAACCCTGAACTTCATGCTGTGAATGAAAGAAATCATAAAGAGATTTCTGAGTGATTTCTTATAGACAAATCCTCACTTTTCCATCCATGCTTCCAGGGTTTTTGTTTTGCTCTTCTCTGCCTTGCAGTACTACACATTAATAACTACTTTGCTGCTCTGGCATCCTACTCACAGATACTGAAAGGTGGAGTAAATCTTTGGATTGACACAGGGTTACGTTGATTTATACTGGGATCACCCTAAGCTCTGATCAGGCTTCTATATAATTTCGCAATTATATTGTTCCTTTAACCCACTGCAAAGTGGTTTTCATCTTCTTACACAACTTTTTTTGAATGCAGCTGAGCATTAGATTACAAAATTTTCAGGCTTCACAGATGACTGCCTGAACCTAAGCCTCATTAAACGCTCAGAGATCAGACTGAAGAAACACTTCCTATGATTCTAGTTTTGAACAGCTGTCAAAATCCAACTAGATTTCAAAGTTTCTAATTCTGTTCCAAAATCTGGAGTAGCTCTGTGTTTGCATAATGAAACACCAACACACAGTAATGCATCGTGTGTCCTAGGAGGCTTTTTCTCCTAACAGTATTTCATCTCCTATGAACAAATACTTCAGCAGACATATTATGGCCATTTAAAAAGGACTTAGATGGGAGTTAAGTGCTATTCCTAGGTAACAGCAACTAGCAGAGAGAACAAGATGAAGGAGAGCAGGAAGAGAGGGGGGAAAAGAAAAAAACTAGGGAAATTGCAAACAGGTTATCAGCAAAGGTTGATCAAGTTGTGCTGGTGGAGACACCAACAACCTGCCTCCACACTGACTTAGGCCACCACTTGTGTCTTGTTGCTGCAGGTAATTTTTTGCTGTGCAGGCAGGCAGGACTTCTAAATTTGCTTGTTTTGGAGTCAGAAATGTCAAAACACCAAGAATTTGGGACTGTTTCTAGATTTCTTTTTCCTCCAAGAAATAAATATGTTGGGAAAAAGAAATTTAACTTGCAGAAATCTTTAAATAGTGGCCCTTTACTCACATGGGTTGGCTGCTCTATAGCTGATTTTCCATATTTAATATGAATAGAATATTAATGAATATCTATCTATCTATCTCTATATAGATATAGATAGATAGATATATGTCTATAATAGAATATGGCTTTAGAATAACAAGATAAATGACAGTCATTTTCTCTACTCACTGATTTAGCCAAAGTGCCCTATGACAAATTTCATAGAGATGCTTTCAGTATGAAAATTATATCCTTAGCCTAGAGCCAAGGAGTAACCTCCTTCGCTAATTGTTTGCGACACATACAAAGTCATAGAAAAACCTCAGTCAGAAGGATCCTCCTGATCTCATCTAGTCTGATCCCTGCTCAAAGCAGGGCCAACCTTGAAGTTAGAGTCAATGTTAAAATTAGATCGGATCGCTCAGGGTCGTGTCTAGTCAAGTTCTGATTATCTCCAAGGATGGAGATATATGCTCTTTCCGTAATAAACAAGTGGCGCAGATCTAGAGCACAGGCAGCTCAAGGACTTAACCTTTTGGAGTTTATCTGCAAAATAAGTTAAGGACACTAGTGGAAGGCATCATGTAAAAACAAAGACACTCCATCCCATTCATTAGACCCGGGGCCTGGGTTTGGATTATAATCTACCATTCTGTGATTAATTTTGCTTTTCCAATTCCAGTGTTTAATCCTAATATCACAAAAATCATAGGTATTTTGCCACTTAGGAGAAAAAATTAATTACATTATATACAGGTATGCAATTAAGGGCTAAAATTAAAATTGTATCAAGATGTTTCCTTTTAGGTTCTCTCTCACCCACAGACTCTGAAACACTCCTTTTACTGATTAATAGATTCTGACAATAAAGCAGTCCAAAGTTTTATTGGCAGGACTGAACTCTTTTGCCCTTTATGAATGATGAACCTTTTCAGAGAGATATAAAAGTAATTAGTTAGGCTTTTTAATAAATTACCTGGGAAAAAAGAATCTTTATCACCAGCTCAGAGTTGTCAGTAAGCAAAATAATAAAATTTAATTGCTGAAAATATAGGTTCATGTCAAGATAAGTTTCAAAATGTGGCATTTGATGTGTTCCACTTTTATTTTGGAAGGCTATGCAAAATGCTGATATTTTGTCTTATAAAATATAATTACTTTAAAATATAATTGTTTTGAGGAAAAATTATCACAGACAGTGTTTTAAATACACAAAATACTGAATAGCTACATTAATTTTTTCGGATAGGTAGGACCCAACTGAAATACAGGACCAGACTAGAAAACAAGGGCAGCTGTAACTTATGGCAAAGTAATTTCAGATGTTCTTGATTCTGCTAAAGGTCTCTCTATTCACCACCGAAGGTTGCTGGGCCCATGGAAGCATTGCCCTCTCTCCTTTCTTCATCCATCACAGTCATGGCCACTGCAAGACTCTCACTTGTGAAGGTGGGCTTGTACTAACATGCTGATTTGTAAACTGGCTTATATACCAGCTGCCACTGACACAAAGCTGACACCTCCAGCAGAAGAGGGCTAAATCCACCAGTCCTGTCTGTCAGACCTATTAGGATCGGCAGCACAAATTAGAGCATTTTTCCCCAAATGAGAAAAAACCTCCAGATTCCTTTTCCCTTTACCTGCCTCTCATCTCTTAGAAGAAAAGTTTAGCCCCACCTGTGTAGCACACTGAAGCTCAACCTGTCCATGTTCTCAGAAGATACCAAGGCTATTCCTCCCAGATCAAGCTCTCAGGGTCTTTACACAGAAGGACATCTATTTTAGGGTTCCTGTAATCAAGGTATCAATTTTCTCAGCCTGGTTAATACCTAGGATTTCTCTGGATACACATACAGATGCTACTGCAGTCATTTGGGAAACTTAAGTCAGATGGAAAGGGTTTTTTTGTGGATACCAAGAGGCAACACCTAGGCATGGTTTTTAGGACCTTCAGTTTGCACATTGGGCAATACTTTTGTCTGGCTTCTGACACCCTCAGGAACAGCACATCAGCAGTAGGAAATAAAAGAGGATCAAGGCCCAGGTCTCCACTGCACAGACATTGTCCAGGCAGCTCGACTCTTCTCAGGAGGTGTGGGTGACACAACATTCACAGCAGCAGCCAGACTACCTGAAGAGGATAAGCCTGTCCAAGGAGGTTGGTCACTGCCTGCTCATGGAGCACCACTCCTCCACGGAGCAATGGTCAAGTGAGACAGCTTCGTGCTGAGTCACCACAAACTGGGGAAGTCACTCACTGTAACCCCAGCTGGCTTCTCCCTGCTATGCTGTGCCTCTTATGAATTGGGATTGCAACCAGCTCCTCTCATCCTCCCTTCCAGGCAGAGTATCCAGCACATCAACACATCAGCACACTGAGAAGCATGATCCTAAGTCCATCCTTTAACAAGGCCTCATTTCGCTTTTACCTGAGTAAAGGTAGCTCTTCATTTAACCTAAACGAAGCCCTAGGTCAGCCTGTGCCTTATTGTCCTCAAGTTGTTTGTGTTCCATTTTTGGGACATCAGAAGACAGCCATAACCCACCAGGGCATTTGTCCTGTGCTTGATCTCCAGCCTCCTAAAACTAAAACCACAAACGCAGCATCAGTCATAATCTTACCAAAATATCCCCCACTTAGAAATTGGGTTGATCAAGGAATGAGATGGGATAAGGTTAAGAATACAAGTTACTGAAACAATGGCCAAGATTGTTATGGAATGAATGAATTTTTCCCTCTTGCCCAACCATGTTAAAAATTTGTGTCTGCCAAAAGTTGGCCACCAAACCTGTAAAGGATCCCATGTGTCTTTACAAAGTTGACAGGGCAAGGGGATCCCAGCACATGGCCCATGTTGAACTTAGGCCCAAACAGAGAGAAAAGAGCATCATCTGGTACTGCCAGACCAAAATTCATCTTGCTACCTCTGACAGAGGCCAGCATTTCTCCAAACACTCCCAGCCCTCTCTGCCTCTCATTGAGGACACCATGACTTGGTGGCTTCTGAGACAGGAGAACCAAGAGCATTGGGGCTTCAGGTTTGGCCCTCAGGCTAAGGTGAAGGTCTGGCTTCAGGTGGGATCTCCACCGCTGTGGGAGGCCACTGCCAAAGTGCCAGGCATAGGGCAAGGGATGAGGTTACAGAGCCATAACTCGACAGGGTTGGGAAGGCACCAGAGGTTGACTTCCAGGCTGGCACCTACACAGGTCTCTGGACAAGCCTGGACTCACCTTCTTGTGAGGACTCCCACACCAACCATCCCATGGGAATGGTTGTGCTGGGTTGTGGGCTCATCCCAAGAGTATGGTGGAGGTCCAGGAAGAACCTGAGAACATGTGCATGTGGAGTCATGGGCTTAAGTCAGGTGTCAGACCTGCACAGCCCTATGCAGGAAGGTGACTGAGCTGGCCAGGGTTTGCTGGGTTGAACTGAGGGCTGCTCTCCATAATTAGCATCACAACATTTCAGCACTTAAGGCTACGCAGGGTGCCTAGACCAGGATTCGGTTTGGGACAATTTTTCAGGACAGCATGAGTATCCAGGTTTAAAAACATGGGTTGTCCAGGACACCCTGCAGGCTACAGACCCATAAAGCCAGCGCAGCTCCTGCAGGTAGCGGGACAAAGGCTTTGCTTTGGCTTTGCAGAGCCTTGGGATGGAAGTTTATCAGTCTTGTTTTGCCTAAATTTGCCTAGGCCCGCAGGAAGCTTTCCTTTCATTTGGTTTGATTTGTTGCTGTAACAGCCATTTTTCTAATGACCAAGTAGCTCCACCTAACTTGCTTCACTTATCTTTGTACAGTATAACCATGGCTTTTACACAGAGAGTAGTAACACGCAGCTCTTGTGTGGAGCATGAAACTTTTGCAATCTTAGCAGAATGATGTGTTGCAGGCAGGCCTAGTGTGAGAGGAAAGGCTGCAAAGGTGGGCTCCCAGGCAGTACTGTAGAGGAGTACAGGCACAGGATGTTGGAGACATGGGCTGATGCCGTGGGCTGCAGGGCTATAACCAGCACACCAGTGGTGAGCAAGAGAAGTGTTGACCTGGAAGCTGAATGAAGGGGTAAAGCCTATACAGTGTGTGCATAACAGTTTTGACTGCATTATTATTACTGATGCTTTCCATAATTTTGAAAAACAAACAAACAAACAAACAAACAAATTGACCTGCAGAATAACAACTGTTTTGTTAGTCTGATAAGACTTCAGTTACACTAACACTAAATTCTTGGTGTCTTTCCCCCCATAAGAAGCTTCTGAATGGCACAAAGCTTGTACAAGCAGGGTATATTCCAGCAAAGGACAGCGAGGATTACTAGACTCTGGCTAAAGCTGGAGTCAGAGTTTGGTTTAAGGTGGGGTTCATAGCTCAGGTTTGGAGGGCCTTTCCAGAAGAGCTTGGGCTGCAAAAGGGCTGTTGGGTGTCGCTGAGCTCAACCCATGTCATTCACTGCGATCCCTTCACATCTGCAGCTACATTTTTGAAGGTATCCCTAACTCTAACAAAAGCATCGGTCCCTGTTCAGTGACCCTATACAGAGGCAAAGCTCAGCGACCCATGCAGGCATCAGCTGATATCTTAGCTTGCCACCACCTTTTTTAACTTATCGGTTGCCTTGGTATATCCCAAATCTCAGCTACGGCCAGGTTGTGGGTGAGGATGATGGCTCAGGCTTGCACACACCCCTGAGTAGCATAAGGCTGGAGGTGAGTCTAAGTGGTACCACGAGCACTCCTGCAGCTTCCCAGCTGCTCCGCTGCTGCTGCCCAAATCTGGAGGCTTGGAGTTTAGTAAAGGCTCATGCTGGGCCAACAGGCAGGGAAGTGGAGGGAAGCTGCCCATGGAGAGTCCAAATCAGTTCACTGTTCCCAAGACAGTCTCAGTTTTCCCTTGGGCTTTCAGCTCTCTGGTGTCTCTGAACTTGGCTTAGGTCTCAGGGACTACATAACTCTGAACATTTTTCCTTCCAATTTGGATACTGGACCGTGACAATGGCTCTCAGGCAACAGAAATAGTTAATTAAGCAGTGAACCTCTGAATGGAGTTGTCATGCAACAGGGTCAATTTAACTCTTTTGCCTTGGACTCTGTCCCGAGACTGTTGCCTTCACGTAGTCCAGAAGGACACAAAGTTCAAGTAAACAAAAGATTATTGGTGTGCTTGGGCAACTGGGAAGGAGAGGAAAGATAAATTAAACTGCCTGGATAACCATAAAAAGATTGATTGTTGTTACTAGTGCAGGGCAAGGATGAGAGGTTTATCCAAGTTTTGTGCTGACAAAAGGTAGAAAAGACAAGAACAAAGCCTTTCCCACTTATATGAAAATTATTCTACCATAGACACCAAGTTAAAAAATCTACTGAATGAGTAGGAGGGAAATGTTTCATAAAATTTCTTCTCTTTTTAAAAAGAAATGTAAAGACCATGCTTATTTAAAAAAAGATTAATCACTTTATATTCTTTTCTGTTTATACACTTCATGTTCAAAAATAACTTTCTAAGACTAAAAAGTATTTTTGACCTATGATTGCACTGAAAAAAAATAGATATTAAGGGTTTTTTCCACATTCTTTCATCATTAAATGTTTTAGTAAAGAGTAATTTTTACAGAAGACAACACTACTCTCATTAAAAATGTCATCTTCATTATGTCTCTGCATTTAAGCCCACAGCCTCACACAACTATATTCCTCATCACCATAGCAAACCTTCTTGACAGTTAATCAATTTAACAAGATTCCTGCAAGGATCCCAGCATATGGTCCCTTAGCACAACTCTGTGATGCCTTGCTTCTAAGGTCACTGAATTTCTTCTCATTAACATCTACTTGCGTGACACAGCTGATCCTGGCACATCTTCAAAGGAACCCGTCCAAGCCCTCAGGGAATTGTTTTCTCTGAGAGCTTAGCAGCCTTCAGAGGTGCCTGTGAAAGGAGTCTTGCAAATAAAGCCACACTAACAGAAAAGGAAAAATTATGGAAACAAGAGGCAGCCCTGAACCATCACCTTTATAACCCAACCCACTACAGCCAGATGTGTTTAAAAACCTTCAGCTGTAGCTTCTAAACCCTTGGCCACACAGGAAGTCAGCAAATGCCTTTAGCCAACATGCCAGCACTGGCAAGCAGTGAGAGAACACGTATGAATACATGATATGGATCTTCCGTGCTGGGTGTGCTGCATTTTTGACTCCTCTGAACCCTGAGTACTTAAAAACAATAAAATCCACTAAGAATGTGGGAATCTTCCAAAAACTCCCCTGGGCACAGACCAAGCCCCTCCATGGCTCAGAGCCCTGTTATTTCAGCAAGGTCAGTGGGAGTTAGCCTGAACTTACGGTCAAGAAGCACTTGGCCCAACATTTGCTAATGGCAGAGTTTTCTTCTGCCTCTGCCTAACTTTCAGTTAAAGGCACAGTAATACTGGGGGACTGGGACTGAGTGGGGTGCTACCCCTGCCCTTGGCATGCTCTGCATCACCCATGCTGGGGAGGGAAAAGCTTTAAAAGAAGAAAACAGTGCAGCAGAGCTCACAAAAGCCATGTAATCCCATACAGTACAGATGGGAAGAAAAAAATTAATGGATCAGCTCAGCCTCTTAGAAAAACTTTTGTTCATCACTGCTCATGTTGTCTGGCAACAGACCAGCTCTGTGTTTGGGTTGAGTTCTCTGTCTTGCCTGTATTTTGGCCCAGCAACAAAACCTGGACACAGGTTTTGCCCCATAGGAGAAGGCATTAAGGACTCGAGAGAGAATGTGAAAGAGAGCTAATCTTTCTTAAGTAAAAATTTGAACAGAAGTTTTCAAAAACAAAAGGACTGTTCAGTGCTCAGTACTCACAGATGAGCAGATAAGCCTGAGAATTTGATTTATAGTGAGAGCTTTCCCTTTTTCAGTTGTTAACCTATTTCTACATATATGCAGCTAGATAAACAATTGGGAAGATGTCAGCAGCACAGAACAATAATCCAACTAGGCTTGGGCATTAAGCAACCTTAAGACTGACTTTAGGTCAGTGAGTCTGCTTACTTTGCTCAGGTGTTTGTAATAAATACTGTCTCTCTCAAGGCCGGGCCTCGGAGAAGTGCAGCTACCTTGGCTCTAGGTTGCAAGAGGCTCGAGGTATAAATGGAGGGAGGGGATGAAGGTGACCTTGTTTTACCAGCACAAGGCATCTCATGAATACAGCTTCACTCGTACAAAATATCTTTAAACTGAGCCAATGGTGCCCATTTCAGAGGGGCAAATGCCTGGTCAGTGCAACAAAGCACTGCCAAAATGCTCAGCATGATAGTACCCTGTGACGTCTGAGGAGACTTCAGCAGCCAGAGCGTGGTGGCTTAGCACAGTACAGGAGCTGCAACATGTGAGGAGCCAGGCAGGATGAGTGTCACTACCCAAAGATAACTCCAGAAATCCTCTGCTTTTGAAAATCAGCACCAATGCAATGTTGCAGGACACTCAGAAAGTGGCATAAGAAAAGCAACTCTTATTTATTGAGAAGAGTTTATCACAGTTTTCAAATCCATGTTTTGTCTTTGATGCCCATTGCCTGCAGCAAAACTTACTTTCTTTTTACCAATTAAAACCTGTGAAAATTGCACTTACCTTCCTTATTCTTTTCTATTGCCATTAATTTAAAGAGCCCTGATGAGTCCCATACATTATTTCTATTTTACTATAATACTTCTAGTTGCTGAACTGCCTGGTGACATGGTAAGTCACAATAATATTAAAAACTGGAGGAACATTTGGATGTAAACCTCAGTATTTGAAATGTTGACAAACCTCCCTTTTGTCTTTTAGAGTGGAAATCAGATCATGTTCTCTTCTTGTGAAGTCATTGAATGTACCCTATGAAATTTTTATTACTAGGGCAGAGATACGAAATGCCTGCACTCTGACTTGAGCACATTAAATTGTAATAACAAGACTCACACAATTTCATTAAATGGAGAAAATGGGAGGGGGGTGATAACCAGGGTATATGGTGTACCTTTCACTAATGTCTGAGCCACCTAAACAAAAGCCACCAAAACTTGATTTGATACTATTTTCTGTTTATACTGTTTATAGTGTAACACATTGACAAAGATATGCTGGTTTTGTTATACACATAGGAGACAAAATTTGTCATATGCTGAACAGCTGCTTGTGGCCTACATATCCTACAAGGATTTGTGGCCTACACATAGCTGATTTATGCAAAAAAAAAAGCTAAAAAATACATATACCTTAGCAAATGTGTTTATGAGAGAAGACTGTTCTTCTTCCAGGCCATTTTGACAGCACTTTGTTGCAGAGACTTGGTTGATCGCTCTAAAACAGTTGCCTGAGTTTATTTATTTAAAGTTTTCAATTAAAAAAACAAGAAAGCACACTTATGATATAGAATATAATTTCTGTGGAAATCCTGTTTCCTTCGTGATATTCCTGGTCACTGATCTTCAGAGTTAACATCAGAGCCAGGATATGACCAAAGAATAATATTTGTATGACATTTTCAAAATCTGTAAGTCCTTTTTCATTATGTAAATAAAACAGGTATTAATGTAAATTTAGCCTTCTTCTAATAGCATTGTACTAGTGGATTCAAAATGAGAGTATTAAGGGAAGTTTTCCCAGAAGAGAGAATTGCTGGAGTGCATTGTGCCAGAAGATATAGGATGCTGACATACATAGTCCCCTTGTTTGCTTTTCAATAACCCTCCATAGCAGAGCACACAGCTGCAGTGCCTCACAGCGCTCACACACTGTGTCTCATTTTGTGCTTAGTTTCAAGACAAAGTTTGTAGTCTTAATTCATTCCATACTTCAGATTTTTAATTGTACTGGTAGTTTACATAGCAAACAAAAGAAAATCTAACAGATGTACAAATTTGTATTTGTAAGGGAATTTAAGCTCATCTGTTTGCTTGCAAGCTGCATTACTGACACCCTGTTCAACAGTGTTATTAGAACTGAGCACTCCAAACAAGATCAGAATCTGTTTGCACAGAGGTTCTTTACACACGAGAATGAAGTCCCTGCAACAAGGATTTAGAATATGTGGATTTTTAAAGTACAAAAGGAATGTAGTTTGGTGACTTGTTTTTTTAACCCTATGCTGCTTTTTTTATTTTTTTTAACTGCATATTGGAACCTCCAACTGCAGTTGGAAGTAGGAAGGCCGTCTATTTTTAAGGGATTCATAATGAGCTTGTGATGGCTTCAAGAACAAACTGAAAGGTTCCCACATGAAAGTGTGTGACAAGTCTGGAGCTGCATTCTCGTGCTTCATGCAAACCAGAAGTGAGATCCAGCAGAAACCAGCGAGGTTACGCCTACGGGAATGATGCAGACACATCCAAACTCACTCTAAACTAGGCCAGAGTCTGCCCGGGCTGTAAAACTTTGTCCAAGAACCAGGATAAATATTCAATCAGTTCATCCGTTCCAGTAGAAGCAACAATGCTGGATTCATAGCAGAGAGGAGAGAGTAAAAATCTCTGCACTTAGCAGTTAGGGCAGAGTTCGGAGAGACAGTCGCGGACAACAGTCCTTGTTTCACAGGCTGTTTCTCCTCTCTTCAGCCACTGTTCCTGCTCTTCCTCACCTGCTGACAATCATTTGAAGACATCAATTTACTATATGAAAAAGCATAATTTGCTTTGAAGAGTCTGATCCTGTTGACGTGTCTTGTTTGTGATCTGAAATACCATCCCAGATCAAGACTCTCCTGGGACCTTGAGGCAGAAAAATCTTGTTTGCTCAGGCTGGCACATCTACCAGATGCTGAGCTTCTCAAGCCTGTGATTGTCTCACCTTCAGCAAAGGTGCAATAAATCATCTTACATGCCACTAAGACTAAGCAGCCCACCACCAGCAGCTGCCTGAGAGTAGCTAGTTAGCTCTAAGTCTGCACACCCCAGCTTGTATTCCAGTAGCTTGCTCATCCACATTCTCACATCCGACGATCTCACCACAACAAAAAAGTATGTAATAACCTGCATTCTCAAATGTCTTTGTTACTTCCATAGGGTCAAAAAGTAGTTCTACAGAATCATCTAAAACTAAAACAAAGTTTTCTCATTCTGATCCCAGAAGTCATGAGTGCTCAAATACAAACTTTCCTTTAATGTTTTTAAATTGCTTGTCCTCCTCAGACTGGTGCAGAGAATGTTATCAACTGCAACACTACTCTGAAATTGGATCCAAATAGATACAAGTTGTGAATCCAATCAGTTTACAAATGAAAGGACATATTTTTTAGTTTCCAGTTACCAGCCCACCACCCTCCAGGCTTTTAAGCAGCAGGTTAAGCTCTTCTTTCATGTCTACCCTCAAGCACCTATGCAGAAAACACACTTTTTATGGATATCCCTGCAAGCCACGTTAAGACGAGAGACACTAAAAGCATCAACTGGCTTCAGAAATCTGTGATAACTGAATGTGGCAGGAGAATGATCTTTCCTTTTTAAAAAGAAGTCATTCAGGAAAGCACCCCTTGCTTGGCTTACCTTTCTCTCTCTATTCGTGCCCTCCTAAAACCTTGAAGCAGTTTCCAGAACTCATTCCCCACTGACAGGTAAAACACCTCTTAATTTCAAGCAATACAAGGCTGTATTTATCCAAGACCTAAATAGGTGAAACTCCAGAGATCCAGTGGAGTGCTCTCACCCTTCAATAGGATCAATTAACTTTATCCACAGACCAGGGTCTATGGAAAAAGGCAAAATTTCTGTGGTAATTGTGCCACTGGGTACAGTTCTCGGACTCTGAGGGTCTGCACGAGTTCTCTGGTGTTCTGTCCAGAAACACCAAAAAACCTTCCCTAAGGCTTTCCTGTGCATAACTCTTCTTGCCTGACAGTGCTACTATCCTCTCAGTGAGCAGAACTGACAGCCATGGGCAGTACTTAGGCTCTGTCTGCCTAAGTGCAGTAAACTGTTTAAGTACAGGCACCGAAATTATACTACACAGGATAAAAATTAAAATCTGTTCCTTTTAAAACCTGAGACTGCAGATGTGCCTATTCTGAGCTTTGTTTTAGCAGCATCAGTATGGACCGTTGCATGCACCCTCTTCTAGAAAGTCACATTGTACATCCCCATTTCTGGAAAGCTTGCAAAGAAAATGTCAAGGATTGTTTTATGCACACTCTCACATGTAAGAAGATTAAGAACAAGTCTAACTAGTTTTCAGAAAGAACAGAAAATCCAGCATTAATCATCTGCTGAGATCCAATGTTCCAACATTTCTCATTAATTCATGTGCTTTTCTGCCCACCTACTTAGAAGCCAAGCCATTAAAAACTTGAAATATTTCAACACATAATGAATAAATCAAAGGAAGAAATGTAACAAAGTATGAAAGTAAAGTGAAATTCAAATATGTCATCCATCAGTTACTAGCTTCACCACAGTAGCAGACAGGCATTAGAGCTAAGCACAGAGCACTATGAGCATCCTCCTGCTTCTTGTTCCTCTTATGCCATTTCTGAAATCCTTTTCTATATTCAGGAGAAAATGCTGTAATACTATTAATGTTCTATGTTTTGTGCAACACAGATACAGCTCATTCATTCTCACTGAGTTTCAGTTAATAGTAACTGAAACTATGCCAACCTTGCAGAAAATACAGGAACAGTTTTGCTCCAAATGGCCAAGAATTTATAAACATTGATTTACCCTCAGTAGTCAAACATTCAGAAAATAAAAATAGCACCTTTGCATTTCTTTGCCTCTGGAGAAAATTTGTGATTTTGCCTAGCTTTCACCATTTGCCTAGCTTTCAACACCCCCTTGCCAGCTTCTCTCTAGCACTCTGCAAAATCCTGACTGCAGTGCAGTATTGACAACTAGGGAAAGGCATCGGACCAGCATGCTGGAGCAAGTAAGCTGGAGAAAGGGACAGCTTACTATTTTTTCCTTGTCATCTCAGGGGGAGCAAGTGAACAAGCTGTGCTGGCTTTACTCCACAGACACCAAGAAGCAGCCAAGGCCATCTCTATTTAAGGAGGAGCTCTCCATCATTGTGCATTCTTCTGAACAACAGAGGACACGCAAATAAGGGCCAAAAATGCAATGCCCAAATAATTTAAGGCAGTGTAAGCATTGCAAGGTTGTACAACTAGATGACATAAGATGAGAACGGATTTAAACCATCAACCACCAAAGCTAGCCTCTCCAAACAAAAATAAGAATGTATTATCAGACAATTAGAACAAATACCTTCAGACTGGATCTGTGGACAAAGGATTTTGTTCTGAGAAGAAAGCAGACTGTCAATTATTTTCTTTTTGCTGTCACACTGTAAAAACATTGACTACCCTTAATTCACTTGCTTTTTGAATAGCACAGTCATTCATTCCTCGCCACACCCATATACATTTTCTTTTTCTCTCCTATTCATACTAAAAAGCTAAAGTCGCACAAAAAGTTCTGTACGACACCCCTGAGGAAAGCAGCTCTAACCTGAAGAATATTAAAAAGGAAAGTAAACCTGATTATTTTTCTATTTTATATCTATATCAGCTTACATTTAACAATTTGAAAGAAACGTGTATCTCCGAGGAACAACTTACATCCACAACGGCGGAGGGGAGTGCACATACACATTAGCATTTTTACTTGTATCAGTTGCTGAAGCACTGCCTACTCATCTCCACTCACCATGCCCTTGGTTCACATTGTGGAAATGCCCTACACATGCCAGCTTGACTACTTTTAGGTGGGACCAAGCTTGCATAGTTACTCCAGGGGATTGCATAAATATCCAGTATATAGGACCCAAACAGAGCTACATCATATTAGAACTCCAACACAGACAGCATGGAAAAAAAGCATTTCACAGCAAGTGTTTCACATTACAGATCCACTTTAATTGCACTACCCTATCCGCTGCTGTAGGACATACTTATCCCAGTCTGAAATTCTTGGTGGGATAAAACTAAACTTTAGAAAGTTGCCTTCCTTTTATTTTGCCTCACCTAGATATATGGACTTAACTGTTGTTTTAAAAACACAGAGAATTCAGTACTAGAAACTTGATTTGTGATTTCTAAATACCAACTCTGAGTTATTTTATCCTTTTTAAAGGTTATCTATAAAAACATCAATAAAGCTTGAATTTTTAAACTGTTTGACCACATTCAGAGGAAAAGCTATGGCAAAACCAGGACAAAAGTTAGTGCTAGACATGAAGTTGATAGGATCTACTCTAAGTGCATGTCTGTATCGGTAAACCAAATCTGACAGTCCACAGAATACCAGTGTAAGAGATACTTAACACTTTCATGCAAGCTATTTGGTAACTTCATTTGCTGTAAGAGTAAAGGAATTCCCACTAAAGGAAACCTACAATAAGAAATTCTTGATGGATTCCTGTATTGATATATTCCTACATATGCACAAGTAATTGCTTGAAATCATAGCACTTTCCCTGCCCCAGTTATGATCATTTTTTAAACTCATGCTTATAGTATACCATCTTCCAATTTGATTTGGCTTGACACTGGCCCAAAACTGCATGTATCTTCCCTGTGTTGGTGTTGCCAAGAGGCAGCCCTTGGAATACAGTTTCAAGTCCTGGTCAATATCAGGTAGGCAGAGGTGGCAGGGCCAAACCACTGCTAAGCTAGTGTTGAGGTCATGCTGATGAGAACATCTATCTATGCCAGCTTCCCCAAAATACACTTTCTCACTTCTGACGTGTGACCCTGTACAAGGGATGTGTCTTGACTTCCAGGACCCAACATCAAACAGGTGCTTCTGAGAAGTGTCCCAACAGGACATCCCTTTCATGTCCTTCAAATAAGTTGGAAATGAATGTGTTTGAGCCAGCACGTATAAGCAATTAAACTTTTATTCATGATCATTTACATATGACTAAAAATGTTGACTGCAAAATGCAAACTTGCAGTTACCTTGTATTTAGTGGTGAAAACAGTCGCCTCTTCATAGTAAAGCACATCACAGAAGAGTCAGAAATAGATTTATCAGTTTTTCCTCTCACAATGTACTTGACGGAGTTGAAGATTTTATTGAAGGCTAGAAGTTCCAGAACAAATTCTAGAGTCACCTGAGTGTTTGGCAGGAACAGTACTATTTAGTAGCAGTTACTTTCTTCTGCCTTTTTTGAAAAAACACCAGCTATTTTTCACAAAAGTGAGACAGACATAATTGGGCCAAACATTGAGTTTCATATTTCACCTGAATTTTTCAATGGGAGACAAACAGAACAATTTGCTAGGAGTATCTACAACAACTATCAGAGCAGTTGTAAAAATAATGGAAAAAACCCCAGCTCATTATAGCTGATCGGTAGGGCCCAACCGGTTACAGGCACCTATAACCACTACTCCACTCAGTTTTATTCATTACATTTAATTTGCATTTCATTCATACTACATTTAAGAAGACAACATGATTTTTTAAGTTAAGTTGTGTACATAGACAAATACATGTACACAGTTTTGGTAGTCATTTAAAGCTATAAAATGGATATGTAAAGAGAGTCCTAATGACCCTATTACAGATTAAAGAGAAGTAACCAGAATCAGTGTTACATACAAAACAATATTCTAACACAGAAACCAATACAGTTATCAAATAATTCATTAGAGAATAAAATTGTTATACAAAAAGAGAAATGCTGCCTTTTTATCACTTCACAGCAGCATGTAAGAAGGCAACATTAAGAAAAGTGCACAGCAGAAAAAGAATTGTTTCATTTTCTGAAAAAGTTGAATTTTTCTTCAGACATCAGGCTTTTGTCCAGAAACATGGGGTTAGGATTGCTTATATTCTCTCCCAGAGACTGTATTCTCTTCTTGCGTTAGCTGTCAGCAAGGCGCTTACTCTGACATGTAGGAACGATACATCAGAGCCACGATAATCGCTGCTATTGCCGGGATCACCCAGTTGGACCATGAACTAAAAGGAAGTTTTTGAAAAAGTAGTTTAGGAAGTGACAACCAGCAAGTTAAAAAAGAAAAAAAAAAGCCGTTGCTTAAAGTCCTTCCTCCCACTCCAACAAATCCTTCAAATTCAGGGCAACAGAACACCTGGATTGGTCAGTAATACTCTAGACAAGTGAAAAAACTTGTACCATTACACCTTTGTACTAGAGCTTACAAGAAGTTTGCCTACTAGAGAAGAGTAGGTTTAAAGTCATGGTGTGCTGCCCAGAACATCATTCATCCAAAAGCCATTTGAGTAGCAGCATCACACAAAACTAAGCACCCAACTCCCCATGCAGAGGGGCATGGAATAAACCTCTGAGGTTCAACAGTAGGATATAGCTTTACAAAGTTTGGTTCAGTGGTATTCCAAAGTGTTTTCCAACCCCCTCCCAATTCTGACAGATTTTCCTCCTTATACACAGAATCCTCTTATTTCCCTTAGATGCAACAGCAGTAGCAAATTTTAAAAGCGAGGCATTCATATGAGTAAAACAGCTGGCAATGGCACGAAGTGTCTTCCATTCATGTGGCAGACTCCAGAAATAAAGGTCTGTGCAAGACAAACCATTTGGTAGATACTGACACACATCAGTATGAGAAAAGTATCTACCTAGTAAGCTGACATGCTTCTAAAGTGGCACATAGATGCCAACTTGGACTTTACACAGAACAGAACTTTTCATGCACCATCTTCTGACATCTAAACTTCCAGCAGATAAAAGCTATTCAGCTTTCTAAACTTCAGAAACACAATCATGAGGAAAAGTTTGACATCAGGTGTCATACTATACCTGGAAGTAGACTGAACAGTGGTAATAAGAGTTTCCTGGAAAGCAAAGCATAAAAAGATATTTACATCAAAGATATTTACACCCCTCTCCACCTTAACTAGCCAGCCCCTCAATTTATCAAAACTCATTAAGTGGGACTAATTTAGAAACAACTCACTGTACAAATTTGGAAAGCATTTTCTCCTAATTCCTACAGCAGTTCTGTTGCATTATAACCTAGCTAGCAGCAGTTTCTACAGCCAACATTGCATCAAGTTCCTAAAACAATATCAACAAGAAGAATTTTGCCGCAGGTTTTCCATGAAGCGAACTTCAACCTCAGGTTACATTTGAAAAGTTTTAGTCACCAAAAAGACAAAAATCCTTTACTTGACTAAAATTTAATTGAAAAGACTCTTAATTAATTCACAAATATTTCTTATATCAAAACTACATGAAGAAAGCTACTAATTTACATCTACAAGGCTTATTAAACTCAGGGTTTTTAGTGTGGTGTTTCAGATTGTGTAAGAATCAATCAAATTGTTTCTAATATTGATTTGGACTTCTTGTACAGTTTCCATAGAAAAAGCAGCACTACAAGGTCAAATCCCAGTTGGGTACATGTGCACAATTTACATGAAGGCTTTTTAATTTGAATAATTTTAATTGCATGTAAAAGTGTATTTTAAAGATTCGAGCATTAAAACTCTACCTAAATTTAGTGGTATAAGATTCATCACTGAAAAACTACTTGCTTCAGTGTCAGAACATTTGCAATTAATTTAAAGAAAGAAAGATTCCAAACAAACTCACAGAGGTAAGTGATTGCTACTTTTGCAAGCACCCAAGTCATCCTAGGTATACGTGTGTAAAAAGTGTGTAAAAAAATATGACTCACAGGTTGTATCTATATGGCTTTTCAACGAGAAACTAACCCCAAAGCCAAACAGCATGGAAGAGCTGGTGCCCACACTATCAAGGCTAACACCTTCCCCAACAGACTTGCCACATCCAGGGCTAGGGGATGGCTCCCCCCACACCAAGACAGAAACAGAAATATGGCTCAGCTCATAAAAACCTAATTTCAAACTCTATGACACTGGATACATGCACTGAGGATACTTTAAATACAGTGCAAGGACATCTGAAAGCCCAACGGCTTCTGGCAGCTTCTAGAGAGCCAGGGCACAGAACCCACCTAACCTGTCACATACCCACCCAGAGTATAATGCAAAACAGAACTTGTCTTTCTACAGCCACACATCCTGCTAGAGAAAAGCACCCCAACTTCCTTCTGGAATGATGGAGAACAAGTGTAGTGTAGGTTGCTACTTGGATACATCTTAACTCCCACCTGACTGTGCAATGGCCAAACTAACATTCTAAGTACTTCAGTGTGCTCAGTTCCTGTGAGCTTACTCAAAGGATTATCTATTACAGCTTGCACTGGGCAGTCTTTTCTCAGCTGCACTTATCATTACTGCTCTTACAGCTTAAGTGTAAACTGCCCTAAATTTCAAAAGAAATCTGAATAGCAGATGTTGTTCATGGTGGGAAGAAGCTCAGAATTCCAGTCACTACTCCATTTCTTATTTTTATTAGTATACTAGTTCCAGTCCTTAATTAATAATAAAATTAATAACTGCCATAGTGAACATTTCAGTGCATGTGTGTGTGTAGTTGTATATATATGTATGTATGTATAAAATTTACTTTTTTTGCTTTAACTGATTCATATAATTGGAAAATCTAACAAAAGTGATTACTTTTAAGAAACAATCTCTCAAACAGTAAGAGTAAGATCTTATTCTTATTAAGCTTCATTTAAAAATAATCTTCCATTATTTCATAAGCACAGTGCTGTACTGCTAGGCCCAGGGCAAACATCCTCTATAGACACAGCAGCAGCAACCATACAAATTAATCACTGAAGCACTTTCGCCTTGTAGGGACATGTGAATTTTATGAGTTTGATAGTTGAGTGCCAACACAGCTTAATTCTATTAAAGTTGGGAAAAAGCATTAGAAAATAACTGTAATACTGCATTGACAGGACACTCAGCAAAATCTACTGAAATAAACAGGGAGCAAACAGTAATTCCACATTGAAAAGAGTTTACAATTGCAATTTAACTGATTTATAATACACTGAATGTCTTTACATTCTCTATCTACTAGCATGACGAATATATTGTTAAGCATCACATTCTTCCTCCCACAAACACTTATTAGTTTAATCTGTTCTGCCAATAAACTGATATTTTTTTCTTAAACTGAACACTAGAAGACCATTGACTGATTCTAGTCACTTTTTTGCTATAGTGTAATGCCATCACACTTAGTAACCTCCTGGTTTGAAGCCACACAAATTAAAGAAAGTAACAGTTAAGAGGAAGAATAATTTGAAGCAGTATCAGCAGGCTTAAGAGATTTATAACCTGAAACATCACACTTAAGATGAATTATTTCTGTTTCTCAGGGTATACCATTTATACACAAACATTCAAATACTGTCTCTAATGCCTAAAAGAAACAATGTGGCCTTTCAAGAAACACACTTACTGTTGGTTTCTGAAGCTTCGGTCTATCATCCTGCAAGAAAAACAGGAAAAACAAGCAAGAAACATTAAACAAAATCTGAAAGCATTAAAAACAAAACCAAACCCACACAATTTATCACTAAATTCAGCTTGCAATTTATTCTTTTAATGTATAAGTAATTTTCCCTAGGTAAAAACAGACTTGCGAAAGAGCAGATGTCAGTGATTGATTCTGAGCTAAGATAAACAAGATCACTTCCTTAAATAATACTTCCCAGTGTAAAATAAAGAAGTGAAACCTGAGCCTCCAACAAATTTCATTATTCTTTGTGCCCATATTTTTTCCTTTCCTTTGTCTCTAAAGAGTACACAACCTTAGCTTATACACTGATCGCAATCATATTGATTTACTTCTACCTAGCCTACTTGTATGATCAGGTAAAGCCAACTTTACCTGTTGGTCCAACGTTCACTGGACCAAAGGTCCCAGATTCTTTCATAAACTCAAAGTTCTACTTGGCACAGTCACATTCATTAGGAAAAAACCCAACAGTATGTAATCCTGTAAGTGCTGTATTTGCACATTAAATTACTAAGCTGTTTGTTTCATATCAAGTGAAAACAGGCACTTGCCAAACAAGGAAGAACTGGACTGATAGCCAGGTTAAGAACAATGTTACTGACATCAGAAATAGATGGGAAGCCTGCAAAGGCACAAATGTGCATCAGAGACAAGTTCTTTCTATTAGGAGAAGCTATACTAGCAATGTTTATCAAAAGAGGACCTGAGACTGAATCAATCTCAGGAATCTTACTGTGAAATAGGCTACTCAAGACAGTGATTTTTATCCCAAACGCAAAAAAAACCATACACAAAACAGAAGAGGAAAAGAGAAGAGGCAGGAATGGGCAGTAAAATAGAGCAGATGGGCACACTAGCAGCCTAAAGCTCTAAACAGTGGTTTTCAACTATTAAGATGCAAGAGAGTTTAACTACGGCCTAGCTGAAGGAAGCCAAGGCAGCAGCTCTGTATTTAGAAATAAATCCTCCAAAACTTGAGACAGCAGAAAGGTGCTTGTTAAAAGTACAGGAAATGGCATGGACAGTATAGAAAAGAGGAAGTGACAGATGATCCGGTGGGAACTGATCAAAAACAACCCTGACAACCACAAGCAGGGAACCCTGATACAGCTTCAAATGGCAGGAGCCAGAGAGGGGGAAGACAGAGCATCAAACTAGAAGTACAGTGCTTGTAATAGTCATTTTCTAAACATACATATGAAGAGCCAGGATTGTACTTTGAGATCCAGATGGAAGCCTGGCAGATACATATTTATAATGATGAAAGCAGCTGTTAAGTAGTCATTCTGCATACTGACATAAGAAAAGTTCTGGACATTCTGACATAGCACCTTTAGGGGTTACAGTTTCATCATCAAGCTGACAGGGTATACCACAAATGGCACAATTCCATATTCAGTTTATTCAAGAACTAAGCTGTAAGACAATTTAAATCACCAAAAGATGTGACCATCCTTATGCTACACTAATCAAATTCCTTCACAGTGAGGGAACCCATCTCCAGCCCAGGTCCATCCACAAACAGCTGCAGGACTGGCAACCAACCAAACTAGCACTTCTTCTTGATTTTGAAGTATATTACCAGATAAGCAACTAGATCCAAAAACAGTATAGTAAACACAAAAGTAAGGACACTCTCATATACTCACCGGATGAAGTTCCCCAATAATAAAGGATTCTGACATTGTCCTTGCATCTGTGGAATGGCCAACATCTTCAAAGTTCTCAGTAGCATCTCCTCCAGCTTGCTCCCTGAGGACCTCTTCACCTCCTGGGTGCTGCAATTTTTAATGAGTTTGAATTTGTTACTGAAATACCTTTCACATTCTAGAAATGGAAATTTTTCATTTTTACATTTCTCAAATTAAAAAAAAAAAAAGCTAAATCAGCTGCTAGGCTTTCTAGAGCAAACATAAGCCTTTCTGAATAACTAGAGAGCTTTATGTACTCTCTGAAGCCAAAACCAAGGAAGCTTAGTCTCTATTTCATCAGCAACAAAGCAGTAAGAGTCATCACCCCCTGCAACTAAAGCATTTAGAATGTTGTATAGGAATCAGTCTGTATTTTAATAATTCAACTATTATCTGAAGTTATATTCTGTGTTTTCACTTCTGCAGAAAATGTGTATTTTTATCCAAGCAACGCATTATACAGTTGAAGGATAAAAGCCAAAAGGTATAAGCCGCAGCAAGCACATTCCAGGAAGATAAAACAAAAATCTTTTCACAAGAAGCGCTATCAAGCATTGGGAAAACAAGCTGGCAAGGTGCTAAGGAACCTGACCTTCTAGTTAATCCTGGTTTGAGCTGAGGGCTGGGCCAGATAACTTTAGGGGTCCTTTCCAAAAGAAATTATGGTACAATATCGAGTAAGCCAGCTACTTTGGAACTATTTAAACACAACTGAAAGCTCATTTGACACACTAGAATAGCAATTTTGTTTTCATAAGACTATGGAATCCCAAAACCACATTGCTGATAAAACCCCTAAGATGCAGACAAGTCATCTCCCAGTATCTTCTAATACCTCAATCTATCACCATTCCCTTAACATAAATCCCTGTTCTCCATTAACTTTTATTCTTCCCCAGGAGGCACTTTGGGGATTTTATGAAGTTCCACATTTCCATCTATAAAATAACTCTGCCTGTATATACTGCAAGATATATCACATCTTCTAGTTCAGTGAATTTCCTCAGCTCCAAGTTATTCATTCATGTAACAGGTAAGTAACATGCCATAAAAATTCACTACTCAGCTTTCACGTAGGAAACTACTACATAAACACTGAGAATGATTAGATAAGCAAGTTGAAAGTGCTTACTAGTACTGCCTTGCATTAAAGGCAACCATGGAATAGATATTAGCACTTTACCAGCAGCAGAGGAAATAAAAGGCTTTGGAGCCTCAATTCCATTTTTAATGCTTCTGACTACAGGATCTAAAATCATGAAAATTATGCAAAATTTCTACTATTTAGGGTCATCTTGCCTGGAGCACAGCTGACCAGAAAGGCTATGCTTAGCCTGTAGATTAAAGAAATGCCATAAACACTTCTGCTAGTCTAGACAATTCAGGTTAGCATTTACTTCAAATCCTCCTGTTAATCTCCTATCAAACCTTCTCTTCTTATTTGTGTCAGATTTGTTTATACAGATGAAGCAAACACTACTATGAGTTTCCAGCAGTACCAGAACTCCAAAACTTGAATCTTTGCATAAAAGGCAGACATTTATTTTAACAGATTAAGAAAGTTGAAGAGAAAAAAAAAAAAAAACAAACAAAAAATCTCAAAAACCTCAACACAAGACTTTTTAAAAAGCCAAGATACCACAGCTATTAGGGTAGGTGATCACTACTATGACTAAGCAAAAGCAAGATTAAGCAATTGATAGAGAGATTAGACACAGGAGCTGAGCCAAAAAAGCTTAGAAGAGTACATGAAGAGCAAAGATTATGCAAGCAACCTGCAAACATGGCATGCTCACCAAAATCCTGTCCTTGACTCCATTCTGATCAGTATTCAGAAAATGGATTGGATAAAAGTTGAGGGAACACAAGTTCAGTGCCTTGAAATGGCACTTAAGAAGCTGAACTTGGGTCTAACAGGCTCTCCTAGATATTGCCTCAACTAAGTCTTCACAGAATTCCTTCAGCAATGTGGGTTTGGTTAGCACAATGCTAAAGAATTGTGTCCCCAAAATAAAAAAATATGTGTAGCAACTTCAGCAGAAAAGGTGGCACAACTCCTTGGAAAACACGCTTAACAAACAAGGTATCAACAAGTAGCAAAAAACTCCAAAGTTAAACTACCCATAAAGCATAAGCAGCATGTAAACTCATACTCATGCATTGCAATGAAACCAAACCCTACTCATATAAGCACATAAAATACCAGTAACTCCAGAAAGTCATCAAGATCACATGGTTTACCCGAGTTAACAAAAAAATTCACCATCGAGCCAAACAAGTGGATACCTACCAATATAACTGCACCTACATTAATATTACTCCACAGAGTACTTTAACAAACTACTTGCAGGTTGCCAACTATAGAATGATCATGTACTAACTTGTGTTCCCAAATCCCTCCCCTGTGCCACTACAAAGCAATCATGTAGCCGCATGGGCAGCATCACTGAAGCACTCCAGCTTGTCTCTGCAGAACTAGTTTTTGGTTTAAGTAGTAACTGATCCCTCTGTCTACAAAACCACAATATTACTGTCAAGAGAGTGACTGCAACTAACTCTCTACCGACCCTCTGACTATCACATATCAGCTGAGAAGGACAAATTCACACTGATCTCTGCCACTACAGCTGGAAACCTGGTATTTTTTTTTTAATGACATGAGCAAGGCTAAGTACAGGAAATCACACATGGAGTTCCAAACTTAAGCCACCTACCAGACGATTTTAATAGTAATCTACTACACATTGATAAAAGTACTTTGAATAAACACTTTGCTTTTAGATGGCAACTCTGCTTAATGATACAAACTTACAAACCCGCTGTGAACAACTAGCACATAATACAAGCAATTAATGAAAATATTTCACCTCCCCTAATGAAAGGGAACAACTATGTTGTCTCACACAAAGGGCAAGAACTGACTTTTCTATCAGAAAATGAGCATTTTCCATGGTTGGATGAGTTTCCCAAAGTTTGTTTATCCACGGCCTTTGTTCACGATTTAGCCTGGTAAACAAAGCCTGCTACCAGAACTGCTACTTTAATGAAGACCCTCTGGATTGACCCTGGAACTGGAAAGCCCACAAGACTATACAGACAGCGACTCCTAAACCAAAATCCTGTTGATAAAAATAATTGAAGAGTTCTCGCAGTAAAACTGTAGTTCAAGGGAAATGAAAAGCTTTTGATGATAAGATAGCCTAGCTCTTTCCTAGGACATTCCCAATATAATAATATAAATAATCTATGTTAGATGCATATCAGATGTCTGTACAGAGCCAGCACTAGTACAGAGCACAGACTAATTCCTAACAGCAGCACATTAGAAAGTTTTAGATAAGGCAAATAAGCAGTTAATCTCGTTGCTCTCACCTGGGTCAAAAGTCCAGGTTACCTCATCCTAAATGCCACCTTTCTCCCTCTCGCTACAGTCATGCAGATTTCTCAGTGTCATAGTTCAAGACTCTATTAAAGCATAACTACCTTAATTTGCAATTCATGTCCCCTCTCCCTTCCTATGCTGCGGGAACAAAATCTAGGGTCCAATCCAATTTAACTTTCAGGGAGATTAGCAAAGGTCACCATCAGTAGCAGTCTTATAAGTTCACATTTCACTTTCTGCACTACAGGGATGAAAAGCGCAAAGGGGGCAGCAACAGAGGTAGAAAAACCCAGAAAACCTTGGCTTTATTATGCAAGACAGACAGAAAAATGCTTGCTTATTTCAAGCGCATTTTCTGAAAAGAGTCCTCCAAATTATTTCTATCACCTATTTAAGTTACAGAAGTTGTCTGCTCATGTAAAATGTTAGGAGCCTAGGAGAGAAGATGTCTCTCTCAGTGTATTTTTGAAAACTATCATTAGGCTTTCAGATGAAGTGCAAAAGAAATACCCAGGAGCTTGGTGCCTGCCCTGGTTTCAGCTGGGATGGAGTTCCATTTTCTTCTTGGAAGCTAGTACAGTGCTATGCTTTGGATTCAGTAGGAGAATAATGCTGATAACACACTGATGCCTCAGTTGTTGCTAAGTAGCACTTACCCTACTTCAAGGACTTCTCAATGTACCATGCTTTGCCAGCAAGAAGGTGCACAAGAAGCCAGGAAGGAGCACAGCCAGGACAGCTGATCTGAACTGGCCAAAGGGGTACTCCATACCACAGAACATCACACCCAGTATACAAACTGGAGGGAGCCAGCTGGGAGCTGCAGCTCACTGCTTAGCAACAGGTTGGGCATGGGTTAGCATCTCTTTTTGTCTCCCTTTTTATTATAATTACTATATTTTATTTCAGTTATGAATCTGTTCTTATCTCAACCCACACGTTTTATATTTTTCCCTGATTCTCTTCCCCATCCCACCAAGGGACTATGGGAAGCAGTGAGCAAGGGGCTGCAGGGCACTGGAGTTAAACCACAACAGTGCCCATTTCCCTACTTACAAAACAGTTACAGCTTGCAGTGTGTCACATAAAGTGCTAAGAAGTGCTCTTTCTCAAAGCATTTTCATCTCCTGCAAGCTCCATCAGAGTTTAAGGAAAGGTAACACCAGGTTTAATCCTCGGACTGCAAGGTTCTGCAATGACAATTCCCATGGCACACTGGCAGATTCCAAATGTGCCAAGAGGGGCACCTTTCAGTGCAAGCTGATCATTACTTTAAACATGGAAGGCATTATGCTACTCCTCCACAACACCGTCACACTGCATGAATGTAACTTATTGCCACAGAGGGGAGAGAACATTTTTCATCCTGGCACAGTAAAACAATATTTGCTTTTTGCACTTTATTTGATCAGCATTACAAAATACATTTAGTGAGAGCTGTCCGTTCTGTTTAGGAAAAGTGCTATAGAAGCACAAGTCCATATCTTACGGGAAAAAAAAGTACATTTATTGACCAATAATGTTTTTGCTGAATTCTGAGACCACCAACAACTGAAGTAACCTAAACAAAGTCTGTATTAGATTAATATTAAATGCATGCCATAGTTGGTTTCCAGAAGAAGAAACTCCTCTCTGGTAGAGATGTTCCTATACATATCAGCTTTTTTGCCTCACTTAAGGAATCCTTTCAAGTTCACAAAAGAGCAGACACAGATCATTCATTCTTATAGGCCCAGCTACTCCTGTTTAGCTCATGAGATTGATGTCAAAGCCTGACTAGAGGGATTACTTTATTAAAATTACAGAAAAATACTATAGGGCATTGCCAACATACTTAGTCCATTAATTGACATTCAATGTTACTCATATTTGTAATTATCCACAATACAGACATAGCCATGAGATCCTGCTGTGAGTACACCTGCATTTCTAGTAGCTATTTTCCTTTTAATGACATAGGACCTTATCCTGGTTTCAGCTGGGATATAGTTAATTTTCTTCTTAGTAGCTGGTATAGGGCAGTGCTTTGGATTTAGCAAGAGAATGATGTTGTTAACACACTGATGTTTTGGGTACAGCCAAGTAGTGCTTATCTGTATCAAGGTCTTTTCAGCGTCCCATGCTCTGTCAGTGAGCAGATGCACAAGAAGCTGGGGGAGATCATGGCCAGGACAGCTGACCCAACCTGGCGAAAGGGATATTCCATACCACAGAATGTCATGCTCCATCCATAACCTGGGAAGAGTTGGCCATGAGCCACCAATCGCTGCTCAGGAACAGGCTGGGCATCAGTCAGTGAGTGGTGAACACACATACTGTGCACTATGTGTTCTCTTGGGTTTTATTCCTCTCTCTCTCTCCTTATCATCACAATTATTGTTATTATATTTAGTTTATTTCAATTATTAAAATGTTCTTATATTGACCCACAAGACTGACCTTTTTCTGATTCTCCTCCCCATGCACAGGGCAGGAGGGCAAGTGAGCCACTGAGAGGTACATGGGTACTCTGTGGGGTTAAACCACAAGACCTGAAACTATGAAAAGGTTTCCCAAATCTTCAGTAATACAGGTCTGACAGCCTCTGAAAGACAGAGACAACATAAAAGTTTCTGATTTCAAGAATAGCCTTTCTTGCCAAGACCTTTTAAATAATGCATTCCAAAAGCTGAGGTCTCTTGATTTCTTCTCCTAGACTTGGAACATCAAAGAAAATTCAGAGATGAATATTCAAGCTATGAATTTCCCCCAATATCTGCCACTAAAAAAAAAAAATTGAGGAAAAAAAAAGCAGTTTCTGGAATCTTCAGTAACCCTGAGGATAAAGTATTAAAGTACACAACTGTTTCCTCATTCAGCAGTTTTTCTATATTTCTAATGATCATTTTTAAGCCTTGTCCTTTAAGAAGCCAAGCTAACATGGGTCACAGCATGCAATACCTCCCCTCCTACTCAGCCCTACCACTCCCAACACACGTCACCACCCCCAGCCCATTTACTATCTAACTTCAATCAAGTGTTCACAGAGGCTGATTGTTCCCCAAAACCAAACAAGTCCCACTAAGCATCTACAAGCTCTGTGAAGACACAACAGCTGGACAGAGGAAATACACCCTTTAAGTAGAGTGAAAAGCAGCACCACACTTTCACTTATTAAGCACGAGAGCATCCAAGGTGTCTTCAAGACTGAAGTACAGTAAAGTTTTCCACTTTATTACTAATAAGAAAATATTTCCATAGCTTAAGGCAGTAGCTGAAAAGATTGGTTATTGATTTAAAAAATGGGACTGGTGAGCTGAGCTGCTGCTTCCATTTCTTCACTCCCCAGGAAACTGATACTTATTTACTACTTGGGAAGAGCATGAGTGAGGTGATGCTTTAGCAGTGCATCCTTTTTAGTACTACAGGACTCAAATTTTAGTGGTCCACATTTAACTCTTAAAATATGTTAAGCTTTTCTACTCCTGCAAAGAACTGCAAGAAGTAAACCTGAGTTTAACCAATAATGCTATTGAAACCGCTAACATAATCCCCACTTTGAGAAGGGTTTACTGTACCCTGGAATGAACCAGCAAGAGGCTAGCTCCAATTTTTCCTCAGCTGTCACGTGTAAATGCCTCAGGATGTCTGACAGTGTCAAAAGAATTAGCATAACTTGGTTAGCATAACTAAGTATTAGCATACTTAGTTAACTTCATACGTTAACTAAGTACTAAAAGCATTCCAAAAAAAGGTTTAAAAAAGTGCCCTAGGAAGTATCTTAATCCAAGGGTTCTGTAACAAAAAGCACCAACACAATGTTGAAAATAATTACCTGAAGTATCTAAGTGAAGCTACAGTCCTAGGGAAAGTTTTTGTATATTTGAATGTTCAATCTCATTCATTATCTCAGAACGACTCCGAAATTTCAGCTCCAAACCAGCCATGTTCTATTGAAAGCTGTTTAACATGAGGTTAAAGTCTGACTTAGGTGTACCAGAATGTCTTAAGACATTCCCCAGTTCTCAAAAAAACCCCAACTATCTCAATGCTTACTGACAAAATTCTTTTGAATCTGAATTATCAATGTTGTCCTGAAGGATGAAAATAAGATTTTCTTGGAGAAATTTACACAAGGTAATGCCTCTTAATATTTATCAATTTCACCACATGTACGGAAGGAAGAGGCTGTGCAACTACCTAAACTCAAAAGCTCATTAGATCCTGGATTTTTTTTTGTCAAGTGTTTTTTGTCTTGTGTTGTGTTAGGTTTAGGGGTTTTTTGAAGTGTGGGTCTTTTTTCTTTCCACCTCCTCAATGTGGACAATATACAATACAATGATGTATCAATCAAAACTGATCAAGTTTCCAACAGCTAATTCAATTTTGAAGACTGCATGAAAAGCTGCATTCTCCACCAGAGCTTCTATAAATAAACTGGCCCTGCCTGCATAACCAAACAGAGATTTCCACAACTAATGGATGAAGAAGACCAGGGGCAGAGCTAGATGAAAAATAATGGAGGAAGAGTCAGTAGATCAGTTTCACAATCCGCCTTTCTGAAAAGCCAAACAATTTGCGCTGACATACAGCTTAAGAATGAAATACTACCTGTGTCAACACTGCCTTTGAAAAATTGCTTGTCAACACTTCTTTGCAAAATGCTCAATTTCTACTTTGAATTGCAAGTGTTTACAAGCACAACAATCAAGATGGGGCTACAGAACTCCTGATGCTTGAAACCTGTCACATTTCTACCCATCTAAACTGTATTCTTGAAAAAATTAACATAAGTCTACCATACACTTTTTAACTGGATGCTATGTCATCTTTAGGAAGAATGTCTTCTCAGAAATAGTGATTAGACATTGGAGTGGACTGGCCAGGGAAGTGGTGGGATCAAAGTCTCCAGAGTTTTTAAGGAAAGACTGGATGTGGCACTTACTGCCATGGTCTAGTTGACACAGTAGTGTTTGGTCAAACATTGGACTCGATCTCAGAGGTCTTTTCCAACTTAATTGATTCTGAGATTCTATCTTTGCAGACTGGGAATAATTGGGAGCAAGGGAGAAAACTCAAAATATCTAAATCCCAGCTCCATTCAATACTGAAAGAAAATTCTCAATAGTTTTATTTCTGCATCTCCACAGAAGAATGTTTTAGTTCAATTACTAGAATGTTTCTTTATTAACCACGACTATCAATGCTTACAGCAACTGCTCACTGCCTGCAAGAGATCAAAAACATCAATCACTAACTGGGGAAGAGAAAAACCCAGCAAAACACAGCCAAAGGGATTCAACTTGACTCTAGTGCTCTACATCAGAGCTTGAACTTGTGCAGCTTTGCAGCACCACACTACATCCCTGTGCTGTGCAGATTAGGGCAGCAGTGAGAGCACAGCCCCTCGCAGAATGCTTCAGTTTAGTTTCTGAACCTGGCTGCCTGTATGCAATGCCACATCTGCCATGTCCTGCAAAAAAAAGACAGGACTAAGGCCACCCATGATGTGCTTATTTGGCAGATATGAACACAAGCCACTGTAACCAAAAGGCTTCACCAAGGATAAAGGATATAAGGAAGAATTTTTTTAGAGTGACAGTAGTGAGGCAGTGGCACAGGCTGCCCAGAGAAGCTGTGAATGCCCCATCCCTGGAAGTGTTCAAGGACAGGTTAGATGGGGCTAGGAGTAACCTGGTCTAGCGAAAGGTGTCTCTGCCCTTGGCAGGCGGGTTGTAATGAGATCAGCTTTAAGGTGTCTTCCAATCCAAACCATTTTGTGATTCTGTGACTATTAAACCCCAAGATCTGTAATATTCTGCACGTTGTGATACTTTCCTTCCGCTTTTTGAAGTTTCTTTCCTGTTCAATAATACAACACACACACTGTAATAGTGTGAAGAGAGGAGTTGCTGACCTTTTAGTTCACACGATAATATGGGTCCCAGCTGAGTCTTCACTTTTAATTCTCCTCTCAGCAAGTACACTAGAGCAAGAAGCAAATAGATACTGCCCCACTCCTGGTACCAAAGATTCACACAACCAGCCCACTTGCCTGAGCCCTTAACTCCAGTTTTATCTCCTTGTCCTCATTTACTGGAAATTCAAGTTCTACAGCAGCACGTCTCAGGCAGGCGCGGGCAGAGAGTGGGTGACACGGAACGCGGCCGGCGCTCTCGGCATTCGCGGCTTTCTCCTGCCCGAGAGGCGCCCGGAGGCCGGGCCCGCCTCTCGCATGTTTCTCCAGGGCGCTATCGCGGCACCGAGGGCGGCTCCCACCGTGCCGCACCCGCGGGCCGGGGCAGGCGGACGGGAGCCCGCCAGGGGCACAGCGCGGGCAGCCGAGGAGCTGCCGGCGA
>VZRJ01010085.1:751829-811891 GCA_013397565.1 Ptilonorhynchus violaceus
CCTCTCCCACCGCCTCCCCGCCTCCTCCCAGCCCTTCTGCGTCAGCGGACGGGGAGAGGGCTCGGGCCGATATCGGGCTTTGGACCCGTAGGTTCCCCCTTCTTCCTTCTTCAGGAAGGGGAGAGGTTCCCCCAGCCCTCGCCACCTTCGGCAGCGGCGGGCTGCGGGGCTGCTGGTATGCGCGGCAGATGAGCTGATCGCTGACTTGCGACGTAGAACCACATAGAATGGTTTGGGTTGGAAGGGACCTTTAGATCATCTGGTTCCAACTCCCCTTCCATGGGGAGCGCTAGACAAGGCTGTTCAAAGTCTTGCCTGGCCTTGAACCCTTCCGGTACAAGAAGGACAAGGAGCTGCTGGAGAGGGTCCAGCGCAGGGCCACAAAGATGATTAGAGGTCTGCAGCATCTGCAGCATCACGAGGAGAGAGTGAGGGAGCTGGCAGACTCTTTGCAATGGTGCGCAGCGACAGGACGAGGAGCAACGGCCATAAACTAAAAAACAAGTTTCACCTTAACATGAGGAAGAACTTTTCATTGAGGGTGGCAGAGTTGGGCTGCTCAGGGCTGCCTGGAGAGGTCGTGGAGTCTCCCTCTCTGGAGACATTCAAAACCTAGCTGTGCGTGTTCCTGTGTCACCTGCTCCAGGTGACCCTGCCTTGCCAGAGGGGTAGGACTAGATCTCCAGAGGTCCCTTCCAGCCCTAACAATCTGTGATTCTGTGATTCAGCCTCCCTAGGAGCCCTGTTCCAGTGCCTCATTAACCTCGCAGTAAGGAATTTTTTCCTAACATCTAAGCTAAATTATCCTCGTGGCGCTGCGGTAAAGCCGGCTGGCTTTGGGCAGCGCTGCCCGTGCCCGGCTGAAGCACCTTTGCCATGGGCACGCGCGGCGCCGAGCGCGGCCTGAACCAGAGCCCAGACACAACGCGGTTGTGCCGGAGCTCCGGCCGGCGCTGTGACCGCCCGGGCACCCTGCCCTCTCCTCCCGGTGTCCCAGCAGGCAGGGGCTGCGCGAGAAGTCGCACATCCCCGCTGATCCCGGCAGGCGGCAGCGCCCGAAGGCGGGAGGCGCGCGGCTGCCGCTTTTCTCGCGCAGTCCATGAGATGATCCCGGCGGGAGCGCCCCTGCCCCAGGTGCTTCCTCACAGCTCCTGAAAAACCTCCTGCTTGTCGCAGGAGTCCCTCGCCCTGCCTTGGAGAGCTCTCCCGCGGGGCTTGGAGCGAAGCTTCCCTGCGACACCGCCCAGCCTGGGGGGCTGAGGGCACAGGGAGCCGTGCCTTCCCATTCCCTCGGTAAGCTCTGTCTCTAGTCCAGCTTCCCTTCAGCTTTGTCTGAGGTAAAACATGCTTCATTCGCTCTGGTCTCAGATATGTTCGATGGCTTTGTCTGTATTTCGGGCCAGCTTGGGTGCCTCAGGAGCAGTAGCCCACTGGACATAGTCAGGCATGAATACAGGCTGGATTTGGGGTTTTTGTAACATAAAATTTACCCAGTGTGACCTGTCACCTTTCCTCAAAGCTGGTGCTTAGGGTCTGCACCCTGTGCGTGTGTGCAGGACAGAATCGCACTTCAATGAATGCTACCATCACCTTCAGGTCTTGCTTCTATTTTACAGTCAGCCTCACAGTAAGAGTAGCTACTGTTCCTCTGCTTGGTGGTGTTCCCAGCTTTAATAAGGAGGCTCTTCATTCTGACTTCCAGGTTGTTACTGCAAATTGTAAATATTGCTGCCAAGCTCTGTGATTTACTTGCCTGTTCTGACAGAAAAAACAGTGATAGCAATTCCCTGACTGATGGTCTGTTCAGCTTAGCAGGAGCTCTGGTGGTTTTGAGTTAACGTGTTGTAATTATTGACATCTGAGGGTGTAATCTCTCCCACACACGTAAAGTCCTCTTGTACAGAAGGCAATTGGGTTTATTTCCTATGATTTATAACTGTAGTTCTTTCTTAACCGGCAGTTCTGTGTGAACTGGTACTTTTCATCCTCTCCCCCGAAGGGAGAAGCCTTTCACAAGCATTCTGTCCCTTTAACTTTTAAGACGTCTGGGAAGATTTAACTTAGGCTTAATACAGCAAATGGTTCCCACAGGGGACTTGTCCTCAAAAAGCAAGCAGGGCACTGGAGCATTGCAGCTTGGGTTTTAGAACATCTCTGCCACAAAAATCCGCAATAAACTTTATGAAAGCTGAAGACTCAGGTTTTCTTTTCCATGGTTGCAAAAGGACTGGATTTTTTCTCGTTTGTTTAAAATGGTCCTTTCCCTTGAGCTGTAGCTTTTGGAATTCTCTGATGAAGTGATAGTCTTGGCTGGCATCTTAAAAAAACCCTACTTTTCCTGATTGCTGAAAAAAATTGAAATGTGTTTTCCTTTAAGGGTAAGAAATAAGGAAATGTTATTTTCTTTTAAATTACAGTTATAAAATAGTCACCTTGTGATTTTTCCAGGATATGACTGAGGTTAATCTGTTTAATGTGTCACACTGTAAGGAAAGCAAAGCTTCGGAACAGCAAACTTATCTTTGAAATTGTTCCTCAAAATACATTTTGAGTTCATAATTTTTGTATTGCGATTTACAAAATTGCTTTTTAGGTGAATACCTAGTGAATTCATAAAATTTGGGATCAAAATATTTATTGCTGTCCTCACTGCACTGGTTGAGACCATTTCCCAAAAGTCTTTTAGGGTTTGGAGAGGGGGGAAATATGAAATCAGCTTTTTCTGGTGTGCAGTGTTTGTTCCTGGCTTTCTAACTGCCTGTCTTTCTTTGAAATACTTTGAAAAAGTTGCTACAGTTAAAAGGTGTCTTTTTCTTCAAATAATGAAATGTTAGATTTTTTTTTTTTGGTCATAAATATTCTAAATCTGTACACTGAGCCTGGCCTGTGCTGCAAGACAAAGGAGTACACAACAGGCACCCAACAAGATGAGTAACATTACTTCATATTATTCCCACTCACATGTAATTTGTTAGTACTGCATCAAAGAATCACATTAATCTGAAATTCTGGTTCTATTGGTTCTTTTTGGTGACTTTTAGGAAGTTACAAAAATGACAGTTTCAGCACCCGTGCTCAGTTGATTTGCAGTGAACATACATGTACTCTGTATTCTTTTGTCCTTGTCTTTACTCTGAGTATTTTGGCTCTTGTAAATAATTATTTTTTTCCAAGTATAATGCATTACAAATAGCACAAGGATATTGAGCTGTTTTAGTTGACCAAATTATGTTATATATTCTACTTATTCTTAATCAGAAGGTAATGATTATTCATTTACCTAATACCATATACTTATAAAGTTCTGTAAAAAAATATTTGCCTCATAAAAATGAATTTTTTTTTTATTTTAAGACCCAGGTACTGCTTTGGGACAGTCAACAATACACCATGAATAGCACCAGACACAGGTCTCTGTTCTTTGTCAGTCTGCCAGAGCTGCAAAAACTCTGTGCTGCCACAGTAACACTGAGTTCTCAGATACCAGAATCTGAGACAAGGAGTACACAGATAAAGACTTGCAGGTAAAGAATTTTGAGGGCTATTTTCAGAAGCTGTTAGTGGTTGTTATTCAAATATTTTATTAGCAGTAATTAATTAAGTGTAATAAAATCAAAATTCTTATCAGTGGCAAACAGTGCAAAATCGTTTAAAATAATTTTTTTTTTCTTGGGCAGGGGACTTGCTGGCTATTGGGGAACAAAAAATAAATTTCTATTATGTTTTAAATTTCACAGGCTAAAACTAACAAGTCCACATACTTCAAATTAATAAATGGTTAAAATGAATCTGTGTTTACCTGCAAAACTGGAATGCTTTATGTAGGTTGAGACTAAGTGAGAAGAATATTTGGAAAGCAGATGTACAGTCCTTAGCACTCACCAAGCATTATGTCATTCCCTTTAGTAGAAAAGGGGAGAGATGAGAAATTCTGCCAAAAGGAACACTTTTGGAGAGTTCTGTTGGTGTGCCAAAGGCCTGTAGTCTTTGTCTTAGACCCATGTGGGTCATCTAGAGCAAGTAACTTGGACTAATCCAATTTATTATGCTGAGCCAATGGAAACTGATTAAAAGTGGAATGTATTATGTTTGCAGAAGGTGAGGAAAATAAATTTAAGCTGGGAAAACCAAGTGTGCAAAACTTTTTAAATTTCTTTCTCACTTTTTCTATAGACAGTTATTATTCCTGTATCAAGAGATCCTTTCTGCACCTGTTGTTGGAACACTGAATCAAATTTCGGTTGTAATGGCGGTCAGTATCACTGTGTGAATAAGTATCTGTAGTTACAGACTGCTGCAGGTGAACAGAGTGCACCTCACTCAAAAGAAAGAAACAGCAGTGTGTTTTATGGAGGTAAAATAATAATTTGACAGAGTTTGGTGAGTTTGATCGAATTTAGCAAAGTTTTACCAGTAGTCTGACAAGGTTCAGTAAATCTGATGGCAAGGTTTGCCTTAATTATTGTTGCATGGAACAAACATAAGAAGGAAAATTGAGTTAGAATGACTCGTAGAGAGACCAGAGGTGGAAGGAGTAAAGAGGGCCACCCTGTTGAGTCACGAGGTTCAGAGTGGATCCTCTTGCTTTCTGAAATCCTTTTTGGAGCCTAGGTGTGGCTGGATCCAATCTTAGTGTCAGACTTGGTCAGCAGTTCATGCCTAATGGAATGTTTCTAGTCTCTGAGTAGCTGCATTAATTCAGCATGCTGTCAGTAACTTACTGCAGGTCATGGGTAAGGGATCTCTCGACCTTGGGTAAGGAAGGATCTCTTAATTTCAGATATGGAATTTATAAACTTGAGAGGAGTCCCTGCTCAAACAGAGAGTCACCTGCCATGCAGGCCAGCTGTTGTACAGTCTAGCATTCAGGGAGAGCTCAGATTGGACCCATCCTGATTTTAATATTTAAAGGGTAAAGTAGTTGGCTCCTAGTCAATAGTATAGACAAGACAGGTGTCTTTGATTTAGTGCTGGTGTCTCTTTCTGTACTTTGGTTATCTTGTACTTTTGGGTTTCAAAAACACCTTTTGAAATATTTTCCAAGACACCTTCACTCCCTTGGTCATGAGCCAGGGACATTCCAGCTTGAAAGTTCACCCCAAGGCTGTGAGGCCTGTTGCTTCTTGGTCACCCTGAACCAAAGTACAGCTAGGGGCCAATTCTATTTGTCACACATACATGAATGTTTCTCTAAGAAGTGTTTTGTTTAAGGATCAAAAATAAGTAAAAAATATTTCATTTAAAGCAAACTTTTATTTTTGTGCATAAGTAGTGTAGAGGACACCTTAAGTCCTCTACACTTGTGATGAAATGGCCCTTACAGATGGTGAACCAATTTGTGGAATGGACTCAATTAGTAAGGTGCCACCCAATTTGCAATGAAAGAAGCAGGTGCAGAGTGCTGCAATCTTGTTTTGGGGAGTCTTTTGCTTGCTTGGCTTGCTTGTTAACGTATCCTTAGCTGGAAATGAGATTACACTATGACAAATGCCTGAGCTAATTTTAGTTTTCTCCTTTAAAACAGAGGATAAAGTGTTTGCTTAACTATTCCCTAGCGTGCTTTTAGAGGGCAAAGTCACTGTTGTACCAGAATTCAATTTCCAATTTGCTAAAACACCTCTTAATTCCAGACACTTGATTTATTTTTTATTGTTATTTTTAGATACCATTTTACAAATCAGGAATATGTCAAGCCTATGTAGAGAGACAAGGAGCCACTGTAAGTGCTGAAATATGACACAGTTCTTAAGACTGTTACACTTGTCTGCAATTGCTGTTACCAGAGATGAGTATTTCTCATAGGCCATGCCATTTGCACTACACAGCCCAAGTTTCAGGATGAATAAGTCTGCTCCATAGGCAAAATGTGTCCTGTGAATCAGGACATGGTAAGTATACTTTGTCAGAGTTAAAAATTTTAAGAAGTTTGTGAGCAATTTCCCCAGATTTCTCTGCGGCAGTGGCATCCTGCTCCTGCTCAAAGGCATTGGGGATTGACCTTCAGACAACCTTTGGGCCAAAGACCTGCAGCTCTCCTGCTGCTGTCATCCCCCTCCACCAGTGGGGGATGTTCAGACAGCTGAACTGTGTCCCAATTCACCTTTGCATTTACCCAGCCTGTACAGGACGACGTCAAGGAAACAAAACAAAAGCGTAGAGAAGAAATGGAACCCCTGAGCTTAACAGCTGATGTATTTTTAGACCGTTATGCATACGATTTACTGTCTTGTACTATGCAACATCTGTGGGGTTTACGAATGTATGTGTGGAGGCACTAAAATTGCTGAGTCAAAAGACTGATTGTAATCAAAGCCCGTAACTCTCATAATTCATTTGCACAACCAGTTGGGTGTATTTTAATTTGTTTCAAGAAGTGCAAATGCATATGCAGATTAGTTACACATATACTGTCCAAATATGCTTACCTTACAAAACTGCTTTATGGTGATGTGTGTAGCTGACCTGTCATCATTAGGCTTTCCAACATCAGAGGATTAGTAGCACAAAGTATATTTAATAACCATGAGCTGCAAGCAGTTCTTTGCAGGATCTCATTAGAAACATCCCTCTGGAGGTGTATTACTTAACTCTTTTTCACCCATTGTAATTAGTTTCTTGACTAATGCTGATGGTCAAGAGAAAGCTCTGCAGGACAGGCAGGCAAGTAGAGCTGCTGGGTGAGCAAAGCTACATTTATCTACTGTGATTGCAAGAAAATGTCTCTGGTCTTGAGCTTGACAGCAGAGGTAATGTGCCTATTGTCTGGAAAGAGTTGCGTATCTAGTGAAGTACTACAGAGAGTTCAATTAATCTTTTCGCCAATTATTAGGCTCGCCTATTATGAGTCCTGTGAAAACATTATAGGAACTGTAGTACACATTACTTGGATGATGCAGGAAATCTAAATGTCTACATCAAATACTGTGCTAACTTCCTCTTGTAGCTAAGCAGATGAAAGGTAAAGATGTGTGGCATATACCAGGATTTGGCTCCAACATGCAGTAGCAGTATGTTTGCTGAAATTTTGAGTGAGGCCTTTTAAAAAGATCTGTTAAATTATTCATAATGTATGTTTCTTGTTTTCACTGTTGTTATTAGCTGGAAGCACCACAAACAGTTACTCCAGCCATTCTCCAAACCTGTCTCTCCTACACACTTACAGCCAAACTTGCACCCAGATGGAACAAGGCTGGTCATCTCTTGGTGCAAGGTATTTGACTTGCTTGGGTCAGGGATCAAGCACCTAATTTTCAGTTCTTTATTGTTGCATTAATTTTCCATAATTTAATTTCCATAATTATTTCATTCATTATAATATGTTGTTTCATTCCTTTATCCTATTACTTTTTTTCTTCAATTACTTTTTTATTGTTTCTTTATCTGAGTTCAATGATTCAAGTTAATAATCTGAATGGACATACCATTCACTTTTTTATCTTCTTCCTTATCTTTGTAGTAGATCAAATAATTAATAACTCCTGTGTAGTATAAATGTGAATTATCAAAGTATGCAAAACCAGATGTACTTCAGATACTGTAGTGTTCTCATAATTTAAGTAGAGCGATTGTATACATCATTTCAAATATAGGCTGAGAAAAGTGTGTATATTGTTATCTTATTTCCAGCCACAATAATAACAGAGTCCTATTCTCAGTGTATTCAAAATATGTGGGTCTCAGAATGAAATCAACTGATTCAGGAGCAGCAGCTGGAAGTAGAGGGTTAGGAGGAAAAAGCAATGTATAAGTTGCTGTCCACTAATTTACTTTTACATCTCTCTCTTTCTTATAGAAGATGTTAATGAATCAGTGAAAAGTTAATTGATGGGGGGGGTGTTTCTCTCCTTAGAAGGAACACACCTCCTTTCAGCATTCATGACAGACAAAAACAAAACTGTGTGATTTCTCCTTTTTTCTTTTCTTTGCATAAAGACTTTAGACATATGGTTTAGAAAATAATGTCTGTCTATTCTGTTTATTAAGGGGAAGACTTTTTGTCTCATTCAGGAAGGCAAAATGCTGTTGGTAAGTACAATATTCTGTTAATGGTAAACTTGAGAGAGCAAGGTAAAATTAAGTACTTTCATACTGCCATAATCTTGGTATTACCAACACAGTGTCTTTGGTTTTCATTCTGAAATAACTTCTGTCAAAATACAGTTGATGGCAGACGATGCTCTTGTCTGTAATAGTTGTCAGCTCAACTGAGCCTTTGAAAAACTCCCCGCAAAAAAGGTGATTTTTTTATACTATTAATTTACAGCCATAAATTGAAATTTGCCATTTTCCAGTTATGATTATTGCAATTAAATGCACTTGACTCAAATTATGAGTCTTGCTCATCACAAGTGATGTGAATGTTCCATAATAATAGATAGGAAAATGACCTTTAGTGATTGTCCTGTGTGTACTATGTTTGCTGTTCACAAAAGCAAAGTCACAAAGCATGCTGTTTTGCAAAAATTACAAAGTAATATTTTTATTCCAGTATAGAAGTTAAAGATTACATTTGGGGATATTGGAGCCTAAATTTGTAACAGGGACAGATGTTGCAGGGACGCAGACCTGAGTGAAAGTTCTGGAGGTGTGTCAATAAATGCTTGCCTTGCTCTTGTAGTCTCTCCTAATGACAACTTCTGGATGGATAACACTGGGCTGAATGACCTAATGCAGCAAATGGTTGTATGAACTACATTTGTTTTGAAAGTAGGTGTTTGTGTTTCAAGGATATGAGTATCAAGCATCCAGTTGCACCGTCAGCCTTGAGTTTCTAGGGAGGTGTACTGTATGACAGTAATTCATTACTATTTTTATTTTTCACAATTAAAATGCACTTAATTTTAATTTCCATGCTGAGAAAGTCTAGCCTTTTGATTTTCAAACACAACATTTTGTCTAACAATTACCTTAAATAAACATTTGAGTTAGCTTTCTGTCTAAGAGATGACCTGTAATTCAAAACAGGGTGCTGTGCTTTTTTTTTTTATTTTAGTTATAGACCTCAATGTGTCAGAGAGACAGCTTTGCATCAGTGTGGAGCCTTGCTCAATTCGGCTGCCACCCCCTGAGGTATAAGCCAGTTATGTTTTCTATGACTGTGTTTGTTTTATTAATCTTTATCTTCTTTTCTGTTAGGTGATTTCCAATTAGCATGATGGGGATGGAAATGCTTATTTCTGATTGCACTGAGGCATTAATCATATTCATTGACTATCTGCACGTTATAAAAGCATAACATCCATAATGTATCTATATTGATGCAGTCTAGCAAGCATTGTAAAATTCTAGACTAATTGAGATTCTAGGCTAAGAGACCTTTCAAAAGTGCTAACAGAATATGGTAGTGAAGTATCTTTGTGACTCTAGATTTCCTTCTAGCAGTGGTTTCTAGAAAGCATTCAGTCACACTGTAGTACATAGACAGTTTTGACTAACAACAGTGAAGCTACAGGTGAATTGTCAGCATGATGTTTAAAGTCCTTGTATATGATTATTATGGAATCTGCTTCATTTTCTATGCAGCTTCTAAAATACTGCAACAGCCAGTACTGTGCTGCTTGTAAGCATAATTAATACATTGTTCAAGAAATCATGGCTAAGGTTGAAAACTTATCATTCTTTTTGATAGCCATGTCACCTGTGGTGAGTATGTCCATACATGCAGGGCATATTTGTCAGGCTTTCTGGTTTCTTCTAAAATAAGTATTTCTGATCCAAACTCTTCTTTCTTAGAATAGAAAAATAGGATTTCTTCTGAGACCTCCTTGGGACAGCATAAACATCAAAGCTAACTATAGGAGTCCAGTTCCCCAATGACACAGACCAGTGATGGAAATGATCATAATGTGGCTTTGTTGTCTCTTTGATCCTTTCAATACTTTTCTAAAACAGAATTGACTAGATTTTCTTGTCAGTGAATAAATGCAAACCCTGGTAGACTGTAGAAAAATAAGATGTTTCTCAAATCTCAGGCTTTGATTATCTCCTACAGTCAAATTCTGACATTGCAAAAAATGTGTGGTGTTTTTTGACATCAACAGAGGAAGAAACTGCATGTCCCATTAATTCTGTTCCTTGAATATTTGCACTCGATTAGGCAAAGTGACATACACAGTTACTAGAATATCAAGCATGGGTTTCTGATTTGAATTTTTAAAAATGTGCATGGGAGGGAGACAGCTCTCAGTTTGAGAAATTCTTCTATGCTCTTATTAAACCATTTCAAATGAAGTTTAAATCTGACTGATTTAGATAAACTTTAAACCTTTTACTTGCATAGCTTGTGGAAGTGTAGACTTACATAAGATATTTGCAATTTGATGATGGGAATATCTTCTGAAATAGTCTGTGACAGCCGATAAAAGAATAATAATATATTAAGTGTATTGTGATATGCAATTATTTTTGAAAATTTTTATTTTGTATTGCTGTAAATCATTTGCAAATAAACTCTCTTTTCTATTTTAAGCTGGGAGATTTTGATATTTCAGCAAACATTGTAAAGCTGTTTGACAGCAATGAAAATACAATTATTCAGCAGCATTCCATATTAAGTAACTGGTGCTATGTTTTACCAAGGTAGGAATCTGTTTACATTTCAGCAGAAATAAACACTTCCTGTAATGTTTGCCCTACAAATTGTGAATTTGATATTAGTGATAAGAACACTTCTAGTTTACAATCTGTTTAACATTCAGGAAGCTTTTATTTTTTGTTTTTACTATCTCAGTGTTAAGGAAAATGAGAAAAACTAATCAATGAATCATGAATTACACATTTAAATATTGTTTCAATTTTACTAATCTTTGCGCTACTTCTGTAGTATGCAAGAGCATTAATCTTTCTCAAATACAATTTTTGCAGAAAGTGTCAATTTAAAGGAAGAAAAAGTTTTTCCACCTTTGATACAAACTACCTATATTTTTACCTATGATTTTTCATCCTAAAAATATGAGAAGTAATGATATACTTGCTTTTATTCTGCATTCACTGCTAGTGAGTGTTGCAAGAGAAATTAGACTTTTAGGTGCCAAGTTCTTTTCCATACCTCAGGAAATATTGCTTTTGTTATGTCATGGACTAAAGGTCCATGGTAAAGCTAAAGGTATTAGTCCTCAAAACATAATCTGTAAATACTTTGAATGCCAAAAATAAGATTTTTTTTTCTAGAAGACCAGTATATTTTCAGCTGGATTTTATGACACCCTTTCTAAGCATCCCTTCTTTCCCTGTGCACAGCATGAAAATGGGTCAGATCATAAACATCAGCCACATAATTCCTCCAGAATCTCCTTTTCGTTCATATAAAGAATTTCAGATGCACTGGAAGGGTCTGGTGAGAAGTACATACACTGTTTTCATTTTTTATTCCCTTTTCTGTGCCTATTGAGTTTGTACTTGTAATACACCTTTGTGTTTGGCTTTTTCAAGTATGGATATATTCTTCCTGAGGGTCTTGAAGAGACAAAAATATACTTGAGTGTTTACTTCAAACCAATAGGAGAAAGATTCTTCACGTATCCTTTCAGAATATATTTGTTATGTTTCCTCTACTACACTTCTAGCAAAGCTTTGCTTTTTATTTTTGAATATGCCACTTTTTCTTCTTTCATAATTTTATAGAACTCAGTAGAGAATTGTTTCACTAGACAAATTGAAACAAAATATTTAGTCAAGTCTCTGTCCTAGTATTGAATAACAGTAAGTCATATGGAACAATTTGCTTCATAGCTTCTGTAAACATGATAATGCTCCTCTAAATGGTGATGTAAAAGAAAGAGTTAAATTCCTGTGAAAATGTGGCCAACAAAGACTTCTTTTGAAGAGAATTTTCCTGCTAGGAAAGAGTAGACTAAGGATTACTTGTATTGAGTAATCTTTGCTATCATAGGTTAGTGTGGTATAATCATGATGAAGACTTGTAACTTTATAACCTTCAGGCCCTTAAGGAACTAAATGCTTTTATTCACCTTTTTAAAAAAGCTTTAGACATGTTTGTAGTTTCTTCTCAACAAAGACGATTAATAATTACAGAAATGTAAAGAAACTTGTTATGTATCCCTGAACACTTACTCAGGTACCCTTTAAGTTGCATTCGAAGTCAGCCGGTGCAGTATTTCCCTAGAACAGATGCAGAAAGTGTAGTCAACTCTTTTCTTTCTGACATGAGGAGCAATCTTGCACAACTGTGTGGATTTCCCGTAAAGATGACAAGTAAAGCACTTTATGCCACAAAGGAACTCTCCAAGGCTTCAGTGCATGTAAGGCTTTTATATAAACATATTAATGGCATGTACTTTTTCATGGTATGAAGTGGTCTTTATTGTATTCAGAGTACAGTAAGAGCATATAACTATGCTTTTCGCAACAAACAAGTATCAATCCTGTAACTTCTAATTAATGTGTCAGTAAAAATTATATTCTTATTTGTCATTGTTATGTTATTATTCACATCACAAATACATTTTAAAAATGGATTTGGTGTTAATTAGTTGCTATCATTATTTGCAATTTTATAGATTTTTTTTTACAGTTGGATATGCAGAACTTTCTCAGATCTCTTCCATAATAATAATACCAACAGTAATAACAACAAAAATAACAGTAACATCATGATGATGATGATGATGATGATTATTGTTGTTATTATTATTATTACTATTACAAGGGCATGTAATGACAGCAAAAGGAGGAATGGCTTTAAACTGACAGAGGGTAGATTTAGATTAGATATTAGGAAGAAATTCTTTACTGTGAGCATGGTGATGCACTGGAACAGGTTGCCCAGATAAGCTGTGGATGCCCCATCCCTGGAAGTGTTCAAGGCCAGGCTGGATGGGGCTTTGAGCAACCTGGTCTAGAGAAAGTCGTCCGTGCCCATGGCAGTGGGGCTGGAACTAAATGATCTATCAGGTCTCTTCCAACCCAAACCATTCATGATTCTATTATTATTTTTATTATAATTATTATCATTACTATTATTACAATTTCTTTAAAAATAAAAAGAAAACTGTGTGGACATAAGCATTTCAGAAGACTCAAGCTGTAAGATATGCTCCATGTGTGGTGATGGAAAGGAGGTAAGTAATCAAAACTCCTTTAATCTGAGGTTGTGACAAAGGCTGAGACTCAAAATTCTTTGGTAGTAGTGTGTGAAAGAAGAAATGAAGTAATTAATTCTGAACAAAGAATAGCGACAGAAGTTGCAGAGGTTGTAAAATACTATAATCCTCTTTCAGAAAGCAGTTCCTGTTTGTGTCTCTTCAGTGATCAAAGCTAGAATGAGTCCTCTGTGTCATCTGCAGTTTTTATAGATATCCAAGCTGTCTTTTGCTCAGAACACAGATGCTCTTAGAAGTCTTAAGAGACAAGGAACCCTGTCAGTCAAACCCTCTGCAGACCTTGTCAAAAGGGGTAAACATTATCCAGTTGGAAGGCACTAAACCAAGATAATGGCTGTAATTTAAGTCTTTCCTTCTGAGAAATACAAAATTCCAGCATAGTTTATAAACACAGAACTGTGGGAGGAGAAAAAAAAAGCAAGCCTTAATTTACAGTGACAGCTAAATATTGTTAAAAATATAGTCATTCTAATTCAAAACACAAAATTGTATGCTTATATATTGTGATGTGTATTAGGTTGATATCATATAGTGATGCATTAGGTGGCACTATCACATCTTATCCAGTTCATTCAATTTAGCAACTCTTGTCGTGTTGCAGGAAATAAAACCTAAAGATACGAAATTGGACGGTGAGATGGTTTGTATAGTATCTCTAACGCAGACTCCTCCAAGGAAACAGGCTTTGCCTAGAATGCCTTCGCCATGCAGTACGGAAAACAGCCACTGGATGGAGCGTTTGATCAAAGAGCCGGGAACACACAGCTTTTCGAGTAGCAGTAAGAGTGCAGGAGAGGTTAGCATTGAAGCAACAGAGAAATCAATTAATAGCAAGCAAATACCAGGAGTACCAGTGTTGCCAGCTGTGAAATCTTTAGGAACACCTGTAAACTCAGACTTTGAATCCACCCCTACAAAAGTCAGCAAAATTATACCAATTTTCAAAGGAAAGTTGATGCAAATGAATGGAAAGGCCACAAATCAAACAGATAAGAAGAAAAGGGAAAATGCTGAAAGACATTCACCAATAAAAAGTGTGGGTGTTTCATCTTCTATGTCGTCTGTGCACCAGTCCAGCATAACTCAGGTTTTCAAACACCTTAAATATATGCCAGTCAAAAACCCTGCTGATAACAGCGTGCTTCAGGTAAGGAACGCAAAAACACAGGCAAGACATGGTACGCCCATATTCCGATGGAAAACACAGTCTAGTGGACAAATTGCTAGTTCTGATTTTTCTGAAAACTCACCTTCGGGTGGGAATCCAAGTGAAGCCAATCACAAAAAGGCAAATTCTCCCTTCTTTGTTAAGAATGTTGGGCCAGTGTTTCAGAAATCAAACACCAGTCCATGTCTGAATACATATGAATCTACTTCCAGTGCAAGAAGGGGAAAAAAGTCTGCAAGTCAAAATACCACTCAAATTCTTGAGAAACAACACCAGTCAAAGGAATTGTATTTGCAGATTTGTAAATTAGACAATGAAATGACAACTTCCAGGTTATCACTGCAACAAAAAAAGAAATCAAATAAAGGAGCTGGGTTAAATATTCATGAATCTGTCTTCAAAGATACAGTGTGCATGGCCAAAAGTGAAGAAAATAAAGCAGAATGCCATTCTAAGGACTATATCACTGAGACACCCAATCATCATTCTAAATCTAATTTTGAACAGGTACAGTAAATAACAGAGCTCATTCTCACTGCTTCTTACAAATTCCAAAACAATGTTAAGCAATAAGGAGCATGACTTTAATCATGTTCTACCATCATTCTCAGTATACTTTTCTAAAATTCTACCATATAACTTCATGTTTTCAGCCACTACTGCTTTTTTCTGAAAGGGAAGATGATATACTGTGTTTTGTGAAATACACATTTCTTTCATTTGTGACTTTTATGATGGGGTAATTAGGTTCCCTTTGTTTAATACAGTTTATCAGCGTCTGCATGAGGTTAACATGGTGACATTTTTTGTTGTTCAGTCTCTTTTCATATGAAATCATATTAATAGAATAATTCCTCCCTCCTGGAAGGAATCTCAAACCTCATCAATTGTGTGGTGCTGATAGCGGTTGTGTGTTAGACGTTGTGCTGTTAGACAAACATGGAAGTTTTGCAAATACAAGTTTAATTACAATTTCACAAAAAGCACAAGTTGCAACAGGAAAAAATCCTGCCTAAGGAAAAAATATCTAACATAAGGAGATAAGGAAAAAAATCTTCAGAATGAGAATGGTCAAGTAGTAGAACAAGTTCCGCAGAGAGGTTTTTGGGGATTTTAGCCTTTCTCAGAACTTGACAGAATGGGACCCAAAGCAAGGTGATCTATCTTTGAAGTTAGCTCTGTTTGAGTAGAAGTTATGATTACATGACAGCTAGAAGTACTTTACAACCTAATTTTTCTATTATTCTCTCTACATTTCAATTAAATAAATAGCTGAGCTTATTTCAGTGCAATTTTTATGAGGATGATATCCCATATATTGGACACGTGAATGAAATGTCTTGTGCTTATCACTTTTTTCATCTATAAAATGTAATTTGGTATGTTATCTCAACTTTCTGTTATGAGGGAATCTTTTGAAAAAGTAGGTAATTTTAACAATTAGAAAACTTGTCCAAAATTTGTAGGGTTTTTTACTAATGAAGGTATTAACTTCTATACTTCAAGATGATTACAGGGAATAAGTATCTGACATATGAAACACTGACCTCAAAACCGACTTTGTCAGTCAAGGAGAGCAACATGGAAGCATCTGCAAAGAAAGGATGTGCCAGAAGAAGACAGGTAAAACCCCACACACATACAACCCTTAATCCAGTTCATAACGACCTGAATTAAGAGATAAAAAAGACATTTAAAAATTTTTAGCATGTTCTAGGTAAAATGGGCAATCTGAGAAATTATATTGAGCCCACTCTGGATAAAATTAACTTTAACCAGAATAAAATTAGCAGCAACAATTGGGTGTGCTACTTTTCCCTGAAGGGTTTATTTAAAATGTTTGTCTCCAGCAAAAGATACTACTAAAATGTTTAATGATATTACTATTTCTGAAGCAGATTTTCTGATTCTACGGAAAACAGTTTTATCCTGCCCAGTATAACCATGCGTGTTCTCAGTGGCTCTGTAGGTTTCTCATCTAAAGGGCTTGAATTCAGCAACACTCTGTAGAAATGACGTTTTGTTTTGTTATGCTTTTAAAGCCAAATACAAGACAATTCTGGAAGCTTTAACTGTAATTAAAAGAACAGAGTCTGTTCTATCTGTGCACTTCAGAAAAAGCCAGTGCAGCAGCCCTGGGGGCCTGCTGCAGGAACACACTCCTACCCCAGAGCTTGAGCTGCAGCAAGGAAGAGAGGAGTTTGTGTGGGAAGCACCAGTCCAGCTGCTCTGAGCTGGCCCCATCCAACTGCAGCTGGGAAAGGCCCTTCCACAGGGCCACAACTGAGTCACTGGTTACAGGCCCAGTATTGCAATGCTACAGCAATGCAGTCAGTCTTGCAAAGGGAAGAAAATCAGCAACCAAAAATAACTGTGGTTATAAGAATAACAACCCCAGGGGTCTGAGTACTGAGGGAAGACTTCCCACCACAATACGAGTTAGGTGCTGAACTCCTTTGTCTGCCCCTGGGAATGACTCAGACACACTAGGGCTTGTGAGCTTGGAGGGCTTGTAGCTGGTCTGGTAGCAGTGCTGGAGTGGGGAAGGGCACTGTCCTGTCCTAGTCAGGAGTCACAAGTGCCCCCTGCATTCCTCACTCTCCAGGTGGGCTGTGAGTAGCACAGGTACCTGCCTGAGCCCTGCAAGCTACTTTTGGGAAGTGTCAGGAAACAGCAAGAGCCCACTGCCACACTGCCAGTGCAGCCCTGCCACTGCTAGACTCAAGGGAGGTAGATGCACAACTCTGAGGACGTTTCAGTGGAGTCTCAGGAAAAGGAAAGAGACTTGTCCGTTAACTGGGGTAGGCATGGTCTCTCTGATGCTCATTAGTCTGATCCCTCCTCTATCCAGATTAAAGTACAACGGTGCTAACTGGGGACACTGCTAAACACATCTCTGAAGAGTAAGCCTTTGTCATTCCCTCAAAAATGATCGGTTGATTTTGAAAGTCATGGTTGCCAGCATGTAAAGGGTATTTTCAAAGTAGCTCTGGTCTTAATTATTTAGCCACTGTATTTAAAAACATACTTCAAATTATTAATGTTGGAAAATAGAAACTTTTATTGATTACTTCTTATTTAACTAAGCATTTCACTAAGAAACAGCTTTTTTAGTTGAACTGTTAGCTTCATTTGCTTTACTGCCCTTTTCTGTTTGTCTTGTTTTTGTAAGCAGCAAGAAGAAGGTTATTCAAAGTTAAAGAGAGCCAAAAGAAGTAAACCTTCTACTTAAGGTGTTCTGGAGTATTGAAAGAAAACTCTGGGTACGTTTATTACAAATTTCAAATATTTTTCTTTTATTAAAATAGTATTGCATGTCTGTAATAGTTCCTGTGTTTTGGATCATGATGATGATATCAGCTTTCTACAAAGGAATCACTTTGCTAAAGAAATGGCTTCTAGAGCAAACTGATGAGGCAACAGAAGCTAAGTTTTATTGGACACTAGCAAATAAAACTTTGCCTTTTCTTGTGAAACAAGCAATGTTAAAAAAAGGGCATTTTGTACTTACTAGAACTTAGGGTTTGGATTAAGTTTGTATTTTGATTGGCTCATTTTCTCTCAGACTGAAATAAACCTGGTTTTTGGACTGCAAAGTTTCATTTGAATCTGAGGTGAATTTAAAATCATAAACCATTAAAGTGGAGTTGTGTATGTTATTTGATATCGTTACTTGAAATGGAGTGGCTAAGTGCTTTTGTGGTGCTGAGATCTAATCAAAGAACAGAATTGTCTGTCATACAAACGGAATAAATTTAGTTTTGTGACAAGATATTTCAAGCCACATTGTGGGTGGTTGTCAGTAATAGTTTTGCAGGATAAAACAAGATTGTGCTTTGAACATTCCTTTGCATATTAAGAATAGAGCATTAGGATATAACATAAGAACCTCACCAGGTTTAATGACCTAATGCCTATCACAAGTTATCACTAGTAAAACATGCAGGAAGGAGTAGCCTATGCGGTTAACTGTTTCAGAAATAAATCGAAGTATATTTATTCAGAAGGAAATATTGATGTAGGCAAGATGGTCACACAGACAGAACAGCACAAAAATGTATATTATACAAAGGAAATAGAAAAACAGAGCAATAAAGAAGCAAAATATAAACTGTACATCTTTTAATCTGGCTTTTAGCGTCAATGGAAGTGATAACAAGTAGCCAAATTTGCTTTTTGTCTCAGAGATGCATTTTATGTCCATCCTTTCCTTATTTGGATCTATTTCCTCTGGTGAACATATATATCAGTTGTCTGCTTTTCCTAGAGAAAGTCTGTTTTATGGATGGAAGCTTGCCATCTATGGCCTTCATACCACTTGGTATTCAGCATATTCTGTTCCTGGATCTAGCATTTCATCTCTCCTGCTTCAAGCCAGGCAGTTCAGGCATGGTCCTTCTTCAGAGGAGACCTGTTTTAGTGATTAGCATAGACATCCATAGGTCCAAAGTCTGTGACTTTCACTGAGGACTGATCAGCAGAAATGGTGTCTCTGTGAATGGTCGTGACTTTACTTTTTTTGTAGTCAGATTTTTTCTTATTTATGAATAAAATGCCACAGGAACAAGTTGATCGTGGTAGACAATGCTTAAACCCTTGATAGGAAACAGTGTCTTCCATACAGTGTTTAAAATATGATTTCCAAGAATCTCACTGGTAGGGGTTCTTCATTGGTGTTGATGATTTAAAAAGAAAACTAAAGCTAAAACAACTTCTGCTGTTGGATCGATGCCTACAGTTTTGATTCTGAAAAGCTTTGCTCTGAATTCCTGTGTTATGTATTACTACACATGCATTCAGAGTGCATGTTTTCATTTGAACACTTGGGAATTACTTGTAAGTTTTCAAATTTACTGTGTAGCAAGATTTATGTGGAGAAGTTCTTACATTGGAATTCAGTGATGTAGTCAGCAGGAAGGACTTTGTTCTATAATTCATGACAATAAAAACATTATTTCATAATTATCTTGCAGAAACGGTCGGGTTTTATGACTTGTGTGCCGAGTTGCACAGCCTCTTGACTTGTCCAGGAAATCACAGCATATTCCTAATTTTCTTCTTTGTTTTGCTGGAGTGTGTTAATAAAGCAACGTGAGAGAAGTATTTAACATTTTAAGAAGCTGAACATTTGATTCTAATACTAAATCATTCTCATTCATTCTGGTTTTACCCATACGTAGACTATCCCCCCCTCTCTGGGAACAGACAGGCTTTTCTTTGGCATGAAAGGGGTATCTAGGTATTAAGCAGGAGTTTGAGATACCTCTCTCCTGCCCCCATATTTCAGGGCCTGGAATATGATGGGTACAATGTTATTTTTCAAGGCCATGTTGATTGGGCCAATAGAACCTCTCAGACTGTTGGGGTGTCCAGGCTGTGGGTTGGAGGCAGGGTATCTGCCCCTAAGTGAGCTCTGTAGTCTATTGGGTAAGTTGTCTAGATTTCTATTGAAATTAGTAGGAATTTTGACATTTGACACATGTGTAGAAAGGCAGAGGTAGGTAGTCTAAATCTGGAGCTCAAACCCACCCCAGGAGTAAGACTTGAATAGTTATGCAGTTTAAATAAAGACCTGCATAATAACAGTTTGCAGGAAAGGTTATAGATTATTTTGAAGCTGTTTCATTATTTGCAGTCAAATTTTTTAAAAAGTCTCCATGCTTAGGTTTTTTTAATGAAAGTCATCCTGTCATTTTCAAGGTCAAAAACTACTGTGAAAGGGAAACTTTTGGTTTAAGTTGCCAAATTTAATTTAGCAAATGAGAAGACACAAATTAATGGCATATAGCAATAACAGTAATGTTTGACCTGAAAGTATTTACTGCCGTTACTGTAAGGATGTTGTATGAACATAAGAATAAGGCAAAAGATCCACACAACTGGAATTTTATAAAAATTCTTAGCAATTTTGCGCTGAGATCTATTGGACTGTTTCTTCTAAAAGGTGTATCCCTCAAGCCAACATTTAGGAATTCATCTTATAATTTGAAGGCTATTCTACAGAAATTTCAACAAAGCCGTCTTTCAAATGCTTTCTTGATCTGAAATAGTAGGCCAAAATAGTATCTTTTCTATGTGGTGAAAATATTTGGTTTTGTTGAAAAAAGGTTCTGAAAATTTTCAGTCTTTGAATGAAAATGCAGTTGCTTTTATGATGGGGGAAAATTTCCTAATCAAATCTAGTAGCAGAAATAACCTTTGGACTGTATACATCAGTAGACTGTCAGTACCTAAGTACTTGAGACATACTCCAAAAAACAGCTGCTATTGTAACACTATTTCTGTTATCCATTTTCATTGCTACAGGATTGTTCCAGGTTAGGAGTAATCTAATTTACTGCATGGTTGACCATTTATAAATGGTAAAGAATAGTTTCTTAATATTCTGTCTCTTACTTTCTTGTAGGGTTAAGAATGAGGTTTGGTTGCCCGACCTCATCAGGTTAAGAAGGTGTGAATAGATTTCTGCAAATGAAGTTCCTTCTTCCAACAACTGATTGTGATATTTTGAGGGCTTTAAACTTAAAACCCCAGACCTACAAGGAAGGATAAAGTTGTGCATAATAACACAGATTTATCAAGGAGAGAATTCTTTCTTGTTCAGTATAAAAATGCAGACATTTAATTTGAATGCTCTAAACCTAAACTTTGTAAACAGAATGCAAATACAAGTATGGGAATACAGCAACATTTTTTTTCCTGCACACTAGCCATACAGTTCTCATTTGTCTTTTGGTTTTTTCTATGTTTTCCTCCACTCAGGTTCCCAAGGGGGCAGTAACATACTTGAGGATCTCTGAGCTGTGTGTATCTTGCTGTTTGTCATTGGTAGCTGTTTTTGGATGAAAAATTGAGGGTTAAATACAGTCAAGTGAATCCATGTGTCATCAACTTCTTCAGACAGTTCAGGTTAATAAGCCTTTAATGCATTTGAAAATTTAACTAAATTGTTTACTTTTTGAATCACATTATGTCTGTCCTGCTACTTGCTTACACAGTTAATCATTCTTCCAAATTATTTTGTTGTTTCAAGTATGGTTTTAAAAGATAAAATATTTAATTCTTTGCTACAATGTCTGGGCCAGTTTTTTCATCAGTAAAACATTCCTAAATAAATTTTCCTTGTAAAGGCAAATGGTTCGAAAACAAAAAACTTTATTCTTAGTGGAATAATCTAAAGGCAGGATTTGACTCAAGCTTCATTAATTCTTGTTTTAATTCTTGATGAATTTTCAGAAATGAAACTGCTCTGTAAAAGATTTTTAAAGTTTAATTGACAACCCCATTCTTCAGGAGTTCATACAGAATGTGCAGTTACCCTTTGAGTAATTTTATTGCCATGTGTCTTCAGATGGTGCAGTTACAAAAATATACACATAAATATCATTGTTGCCCCGTAATCACTGCTTTAAAGTGAATATTATTTTGTTACCTGGAAAATAAGAATCAAATGTCACACTAACTCCTAAACTCGAATGTTACAGAACCATAGTTTCACATTTGTTTTGAATATAGATTTGCAAGTCTTCTTCTAAAGAAATTGATAAAATGGGATTTTATGTGCTTTATGAAAAATGTTTAGGTTTGTATTGCAATGTCTGTATTTCTATTAACCTCATTTTTCAAAGCCGGATTTTGTCCTGCCACTATGACAACTTCTGTTTTGTTTTGTTTTTTCTTGAATGGTGACTGTTAACATAGCTCTAATTTCATGGTGCCAGTGTTTAAAAGGAATTGTGCTCTTCAACAATGTCATTTTCTCATACATAATACAAAAAAATACAAGCCATGGCAAATATTAAAAGCTGAGCAATATGCTCAGCAACAAATCAAATTATATTTACATTTTGTCTCAAAATTGGTAAACAAGTCTACTTTTCAAATGCTGTGGTTTAGTTACCTTTCGTAAGTTTGACTGTATGTAAGTGATCTTTTTCCTCTCTTAAAATAAGGAAAAGCCTGTAGAGTAGTTGCATTTGTACCATGCTATAAAAATTAGTGCTTTGTCTGATCTGTTTCCTATTGTTGCCCTTAAAATACTGTTGGTTGCCAGCACTTGCCTTGTATTATCACAGAAGTAATTTTGCACTTTTCTTGCATTCTCAAATGTTTACATCGTTTTATGTTATCTGTTACAATGCTCAAAATACAGAAAAAATTATTTATTTCAGATCCAATGTGTTCCATTTAAATAAACAAGTGCGTTACTCATCTGTGCTAAATTGCCAGCTACTTCCTCGTCTACACTGTGGGGGAGACACCTGTTATTCCACCCCACCCACCCACTCCTTGTATGGGAAGGTGTTGATAGTGAGCAGAACCGTGCTGGGTGCAGGAGTCATGGTAGTGGAAACGCCACTAATGGGAAGGAAGGATTTGTGCTGTCACTGCCTTGGGAGGATTTGGTGATGCTGAAGGCACCTTCACTGCTGCCTTATCCTTCACTGTTTATATGGAGGGGTTGTAAGAGCCCACCCCAGCTTCTGCTTTTAATCAGTTCTTACTAACTGGGCAGAAAACCCTGACTTCTGGCAGGTGCCAGAACCTGTTAAAGCACAGGAACCCTCGACATCTAGGATCACCTGGAGCCTCCACCTGTGACATCTGCAGGCTTGGTTTCTCAAGATTAAAGAAACAGACTCCCCCACCTGCCCCAAAATATATAAATGTACATCAGGAACAAGGTAAAATGTAAAACGTTAAAACAATCCCCAGGTATGAGAAGCTAGTAAAGGGGTCAACTGGCAGAAACTATCACCTGCCCACTGACATCTGGTGGATTTTACAGTGTTTATAGCTTTTCCATCAGTTCTCAAATCATCTGATTTCTATGTCTAAGTCAATTCAGATTTACCCTTGCCAAAGCTTTTTTTGGCCTCTGTATTAGAGGATTCAGCAAATATTTGTTGAGTTGAAGTATTCATAATGATTTCACAATATTTAGTAAATATGCATTTCTAGAGAGTGATCTTCCTTCACATGTGTTCCTAACTTGACAACTGTTCTTATCCTCCCTCATCTTCACAGATGTAAGCCAGGGGGACTTTTTATGTACTTTAAATTGGCATATGCTCAAGCCCTCTGTCAAATCTGAATTAAAAAATTTACAGATTATCCTGTAGGTGCTTATAACTGCAGGGAAGCTAGCTGTTCAGTTCTTTTTGCACTAACTTCATACCAGCTTAAAAACAGGCAGATTAAGATCTCTGGAAGTCCTATGTCACTATATCACAAAGTAACTTAGTAAACACAGCAATTTGAGAACTTTGGGCTGCATGTTTTGTTGCATCAACATGCTCAGCCTGCCTTCATGGACAACTGTATATTGAAGAATTGTGGCATCTCCTAAACTAGTTGGGGAAAACATCTTTTCCCACCCTTGAAAACCATACCGTGTTCTTCTGTCTCTTGGCAAATATGTGTGGTTCTGCTGGCCCATGGACAGCACAGAGCAGCAGCTCAACCTCTCACCTAAAAATGTGCAGCCAGGATGAGCAAGTATGTTTTCCCTGGGATCTGTGCAGAACTCAATGCAAACTCTGAACATCTTAATCCCCCCAGGGTAGCATTAGAATCTGGAACAAGACAGTCCAACTTTGCTGGAAAATATGTGAAAATTGTTTTCAAAGAGCTTATAGATCCACCAGGAACACACATAGCTTCTTGCAACCATTTTTTATTGTTCAAATGAACGACAACAAATTTCTTATTTAACCGAATATATAAAAGAGATTTAAGCTTGTTCCAGTGAGAGAAGTTCAAAAGTATCGAAGTCTAATATGTCTGATCTTCTGACAGGAAGCTCTTTGTCTGGGATTAAATAATCATTTTCAGGAAGAGAAACAGTTTTGTTCCATTGTGATAACAGCCAAATATGTGTCTAAATTTATATAAATACACAGACACATATTTATATGTATTAGAGCACACGTGTGTGAATATGCACATATACACATATGGCTGTGCTTCATTAGAGATGTTTAAAAAATATGCTGAGTGTGTATAATGTGAAAAATGCTGTTCTAGTACAGACAGTTCAGATTGGGCAGCAGTGTTTGATTGGTACCCCCTGTTGCCAAGTACCAGGGGGTGGTGCACAAGGGATGATTTTCATCTTGTTTGTCTGATTCCCTTGTCCACAATACAAAATTCAGTTTACAATGACAGGAGCAGTCTGCCAAATCTTAGCTGGTTTTAACTGTCCAGAGCTTAATTAAATACTATTAAACCATCAACTACTAAATAAATCAACAGTAAGCAAAGTGTGCTGATAGCTGCAGCTTGCAGTGTGGTTATGGTATGAAATCTTGGGTGATGCCAACTCAGTAGTGAAGGTAAAACTTTGACTCTTCTCTGCATGCCAGGACCTACCTGTTCCAACACATCAGTCTCCACACTGCAGGTGCCTGGGGGTTGAAAGTGGTCACCCACCTGGGTGGGTGATCCAAAGCTGAACTTTAACATAAATAAACACACAGCATGTGGTTATGTGCCTCAGCTTCCACAGTCCAGTAAAATGCATTTCCCTTAATTATGCATGGTATCACAGCACAGATTTTGGCAAGAATGAACATTCATCTCACAAATAGCTGGCCACCTGTCTCAATTCAGCCTGTGAGTACCAGGGAATGGTGACCAGCAGGTCAAGGAAGGGGATTCTCCCCCTCTATTCTGCTCTTGTGAGACCCCACCTGGAGTGCTGCATCCAACTCTGGGCCAACGTAAGAAGGACGTGGACCTGTTGGAGTAGATCCAGAGGAGGGCCACAAAGATGATCAGAGCACTGGAGCATCTCTGCTACCAGGACAAGCTGAGACAGCTGGGTTGTTCAGCCTGAACAAGAGAAGGCGCTGGGGATACCTCACAGCATCCCTCCAGTACCTAAAAGGTGACTATGAGAAAGCTGGAGGGAGACTGTTTACAAGGCTATGTCATGATAGAGCACGGGGCAATGGCACTAAAATGAAAGAGGGCAGGTTTAGATCAGGTATTAGGAGAAAACTCTTCATTGTGAGGGTGGTGAGGCACTGGAACGAGCTGCCTAGAGAAGTTGTGGATGCCCCATCCCTGGAAATGTTTAAGGCCACATTGGATGGGGCCCTGAGCAAGCTGGTCTAGTGAAAGGTGTCCCTGCCTGTGGCAGGGGGGTTTGAACTAGACGATCTTTATGGCCCCTTCTAACCCAAAACATTCTATGATTCTATGAAATCAGCTAAACTGCTCAGTGCCAAAGTGTATTCTGGAATAAAAATAAGAAGGGTTATTCTCCTGGGAAGTGCAAGCAAGAAACCCCTATGCCTACACATCCAAAAAAGATAGGTACCTACTTAATTTTTTATGTTGCATTTTTTATTACATTATGCAGCAGAAATATTTTTATTGCAATTGGAGTTTCACATCTCTGGGATATTTCAAAGCACATGAGGTAAATGAAACTAAATTAAACCTCTGATGAAAAGGGAAAAAAAGGGTGGTAAATCATAATTCAAAATTATGACGTAGTTCTTAGTCTTCAAAATAAAAAAAAATCAGAAAATTAACTTCATTTATTTTCCATTCATACAATGGAAAATAGTATGGGAAGAATTAAAATAGATCCCTGGTAAGGAAGATAACATTCTGCTGCTTACTGTGCAGCTTGTTATGTATGTGACCAACACTGTAAAGTACTGAAATATGTGTAAATTCAAACATTTGTTAACCAGGGAAATTCTATAGCACTCTTTGTATTACAAGATAGGCTTAAGTAAGGCTCAGGTGCATAAGTTTGTATTTCTGGGAGTTAGGAGTCTTTGAAGGCTGACAAAAGCTTTTCATTGTATATCAGATTTTGCAGATCCTGTAGGAATGCCCTCACCAAAATGCCACCTAAAGTGAGCACGTTTGTCCTGCTGACCAAGCCTGGGGTATTATTTTTCAGTCTCATAGCACCAGTTGAATATTCTGCCTTTGCAGGTTTTTTTAATTTCAAAAGAATAACAATAAAATCCAAATTCTGCACATCAGTGAAAGTAAACGCGTTCCAGTAATGGAAAACACATAGCTCCCAATACCTGGGCACCTGGCCAGCCGAGCTTGGTATTAATCATACATATTCATTAATTCTCATTTAGAGGTGAGTCAATTGATGTTAGCAGTGTAAGTGCACACAGTGTGAGCCACCATTCAGATGTAAAGGGAAAAACAACTCCAGTTTGGGGATTTCATCAGTACTGGGAATACCGGATGTGCACACATCCACTGGCCACTGGCATGCGTGCATCTACTGAAATCTGAGGCTGCAGCTGGGTGAAGGATGCTGACCTGCACTCCCTTGTGTCCTGCACTCACCTGGCACAGCCAAATCCGCCATCCTTTGGGTCAGAATGACAATTTTACCTACTTTCCCAGGCTTCTTCTGGGCTGGAGGGAGCTAATTGGGTGGGAGCGGGTGAGAAGTTGAGTTAAATCATGGAGACACTCCTTTACAAAGTTGATTTGCATGTTTGACGTATGACTGCAGAGATTAATTAATTTTAAATTAGTTAAATTAAAAGGCTAAAAGCTACTTAACTTGCTGCATTGTGAGTCAGTGATAATAAGCCTGAGGGAATTTGTCATAACAATTATGCTGGGAGTTTCAATAATCTGAATGCTGTAACTTCTGCAACTTTATGGAGAAAAGTTCCCATTTTCTGGTAACTTTTCAAATATTAATGGAAAATTTAACAGGTGCTATAGAAAAAGATTTCTTTTGAGATATTTGGGTTTTTTCCAAACTTCAGTTAAAATAAAAAAGTCTATTTTTATGCTATCATATGGAATTTTAAACCCAAGATGGAGATCTAAAGCAGTCATACTGATAACTGGAAAGAACACAGATCTGACAGGAAGTCTCTGTAGTTTAACTAGAAAAAGATACTCAGAAGGAAAGTTTTTTGGTGAACTAAGCCCATTCCCTGCTGAGTGGGAATATGCCCCCCTGATGGAACACCAGTCTAGCTGGAATCTCATCTGAACCTACTGAGCTGAGCATCAGTAATGAGATAGCATGGAAAGTACGCATCATTAATTTTTAAGAGAGCTACTGTTAGAAGAAAACGATCAGACCTTGTGAAGAGTGTAATAGACCTGTCAGGGCCACATTTTAATGCCAGAACATTTTTATTTTCACGTCTCCGAAGAGTCAGTATCTGTTTAAGTTACAGCAACACTCATTTATTGTGCAGTTTCACACAGTACCCAGGGGAAATTGGATGCAAAGTTTAGCTCTTTCAAATCAACTGCACATGCCTGCTACTGCATAATCAGGGCAAGTTTATTAGAATAATTCAGAATAATAACAGTAGCCTTTTAACATGTTCATTACAAAAAGAAAAAAGTTCACCAGGGAATTTTTTGTATTTTTTTGAATTTAGTATAAAATACTTATTCAGTAACTCACCATTTTATTAAGCTATAATATGTTGTATTGTCCTTTTCAGATATAACAATCACATAAGCTCAGAAGGTCTGTAAAAGTTTAGAAGTCACAAAGCATCACTGGATGTGGCCCTTGCTGTTCTGATGAGCTTATACTCACGCAAGACAGACACATTTTTGGAAGCACAGATTGTGGACAGGAGCAGAGCTGGTGAGTATCAAAATTTACAACTGACTCTATGTCACAGTTCCCATCGAGTTCTTTGCACATTTAATCATGTCTCCCTTTACGATTGCGGCTGTGCTTCTATCAAAGATAATTAATCAATCATACTGAATTCTGTGCAATTCTTGTCACTTGCCTCTCCCACAAGCTGATGCTTGCTCAGTCCAAAGATGTAGCTCTCTGCTTCCATCCAAATGAGGGTCTTCCCACCTCTGCCTCATGAACTACAACGTGCTTAGGACTACGGTGTGAATAATGTACTTTTGGGAATGCTCTATAGAAAGTAATTAATGGCACTGGCTTTCATTCCTAGTGAGTCATGTTTGGGCCAGTAACAATTTTCATATGGTTTTGGTTGTTCAATCTTGCTTAGTAAGACAGACATGATTAAATGCATTCAGAGTGTCCGAGCCAGGTGTCTTTTGAAAAGGAAATCTAACAAGAATTGAAATAGCTTTATTTTTCCCACTTTGGTCTTTTGAGATTCAAATATTTTGCTCATCACCAAACATTAGATTTCTTTTACTTTTTCCTTCTAACATTTATTCTTGGAGGGAAAAAATGTTTTGACTTAAAACTGTGAGCATAGCTGTTCTGCTGATGTATTTGCTCATGTCTTTTATATCCTTGTCCTTTCTGCACCAACTTCTATTACTTCTTGTTTGTGCTTACAATGTGTTGTCTCACAAAGCTGCAAACTCCCATTTGTGATGATGTTTTGCTGCTCTTTGCCACTCTCTGCTTTTCCCCCTGCTCTGTTCCCAAGCAGGTCACCCAAGACTGCAGTCCCTTGGGATATCCCTGCCCAGGGTGTCTCTGTCCCTGCCCTAGGGTATCTCTGTCCCTGCCAGCATCTCCCTGGCCAGGAGGGTCAGCCCAGCCGAGCAGTACCAGGAACATCATGGGCAGATATCCCTGGGATGGCTCTCAGGCAGTATGACACGTCTGCAGCCCTGGTCAGACAGCAGGACCCTGCCTTCAGACTCCCCCTCGCGCCTTTATACAATGTCAGAAAAGATCTTAGCACAAATGGTCTTTGTTTGAACGCAAACTCTGCTCTGAGGTGCTGATTCAGCTTGGTACCCAGGCTCTGGCCAGCAGGATGCCTCCTGTGATGCCCTGATACCCACACCTCCATTTCCCCATGCCAGGCTCGAAGTTTTTATGCAGCTTGGTTGATGGTGCTACATGGGCTGCATGGAGATGATTCCCTCCTGGGCCAGGGACCAGCTAATTCTGTCTGTGAGTACATGCCAGAAATCTTTTTCTGAGCAGCCCAGTGTGTCCAAGAAAACCAGACAGTGACAGCTTCTCCCACAAGGCCTGCTCTCTCCCACAGTCTTAACTCCAGTCTGATGTTTTCTTAGTTTCCCAGGCAGAAATCTCCGTCACTAACCAGTGTTTTCTTACCCCTGCCTTGGCTTCCACACTTGTATCTGTCCAAACAAAGATCCAGTGAGGACCAAGAAGTTTTGCAGTTTTTTAGTCTTCCAAGATTTACTTTGAAGAGGCCTTTGAGAGAGAGATCTTGAGACATGTCTTTTAGAGAAGTGGTTTTTCCAGCATGCGAGATTGAGGGAATGTGCAGCTGATTTCAGACAGATTATGTTCTTCCCTAGACTGCACCATTATCTTTCTTCGAGCTCCTACATCCTTTTATGCCCAGTGATCTGTGATCACTGCCAAAAAGTATGTTCCTCCAGTTGTGTATCTGGATATCTGGAAACTGATCCCCCAGCATTCCAAGATGAGATGACATACCAGCACAACCTCCCCGTCTCTGCCAGGGTTAATGCTGACACAGAAACCATCTCGCAGGAAGCTTCATGGTGGCTCTGCCTACTGCACAACTTGGTTCCCATTAGGCACTACCAGACCTGCCCAAGGAGTAGGTGCTTAGAGGGCACAAAGACAGAAAACACAGAGGAGCTGGATCCATGACTGACACTCATCAGTAGCCCTGCAAGCAGCTAGTTTTCTATATGTAAGATTTGGCCCTGAACTATTCTTAGTACTTGGGGAGTACATTTTATTGCTTAGAGTTTGTGATTAAATGGGGAAGTAAGTTCTCGTGCCCCTTTGTCTCCCATTCATCAGCATGGCTGCATTCAAACTGAAATAAATGACCTTAGAAAGGAAAACTTTATGTTACAAAAATACCCTTACAGTATGTGTGGGAAGCATGTGAATATTCCTGAAATATGATCAAAACAAAAGCCAGATGACTATAAGATGTTGAAGTAACATTATCTTTCCTTTATTCAACCCAACCAGAATTTTAATCTGCTGCAGGCAGTCTTTAGAAATAGCACTTAATGCAATGCCAGAGTATCCTACAGAAAAGGTACAGCACATTAATGTACGTGGACTGTCTTTGATTTCCTTTAGCTCTGTGAAAAGGCTTAATAGGACAGCTGCACTAATGGTAAACGTGTCATTGATTCATTCACAACAATTAGTTAAGTGCACTGTTCCTCCATGGTGGAGAACAACAAGAAGTTAGACCATTGAATCAGTTCTTAACATAAATCTTGGCTAGTTTGTTTTGTAGGGGTCTTGAAATTTGGATTAGAAAGATGACAGTAACTTTCCAGAGTAGTTCTTGGGGGGTTGTTTGGAGTGGGGGTTTAATTTTTCTGCTTTTTCTCCCCTTGCACCTGGGCTCTGCCTGATTTGACATCTCTGTAGGCTTTGAGATTGGTGGATTGTCTCAGGTTGCCAGTATGTCCTTATCTTGCCATCCTTCCTAACCCGGCCTGTAAACACAGGGCTGACAGACCCACCCCAGCACAGTGACATTGACAGAGGGGGTGACATTGACAGTTTTTGAATCTGAGGGAACTGTGTTGCAGAAATATTTCAGTCAAAGCGCTAAAGCATGTGTTAGAATTGAGAGCAAAACTTCCATCAGTTTCAACAGATGCAGGCACAGATTTTTTTTCTTCTTCTCTCTGCTCCATGTTTAATATTTTTTAGTTATTCCTGTTTTTTCTGTGTATCTGAGGCCTTAATTTCTCTGTCCATCCTGATTTGAGGGTAGAGTTTGCAGAGAAGAAACAGCTTTCTAATAAAAATATAGTTACTGAACGCTATAACTGGGTTTTTAAGGTTTTTTTTGTATGAGTTTTGTTAGAGATAAGTGAAGTTTTGAGTTTTATTTCATTCTCTTTATTCAGCCAGGCTGTCATCTGGAATTTCTTGTGAGTTTTCAGTACTGTTCTGGCCTACTCCTTTCACAGTGGATTTCTCTGACCTCATAAACAGACACTTAAGGTAGACAAGAATGCAGATGTTCATTATACAAAGCAGAAGAACAAATACATAGTTTTGTCAATTCTCAATTATACCTGCCTAGAGAAATATTAAAATAAAACCATATGCTTATGTAGCACTCCACGCCTTTTAAGACACTATGTAAAACACTGATTACCTGTGGGGTTTTTTATTTCAATTCAGTTAAATAAATATGTAAAAAAACTTTTAGTTAAAAATGCCAAAGACCATTCTTGCAGAGCATTTTGCTTAAGTGGATGTAGTGTGCCAGTGCCTGACCCTGCCTTACCCAATGCTGTCTTACTTCATGAGAAAGACTTTGGAAGAACAGATGGCTGGAAGCCAGCATCAGGCAGACCTAATTGAGAAACAAGTGAGAGTGATTAGCCACTGGAACAAACCAGGAAGAGAAGTGAAGGGCTTTCCGTGTCTGGATGTCTTCAAATCAACAATCAGATCTCACATGGAAGAAATGAGTAATCAAACAAAAAATTTTGAGGCTCAACAAAGAATAACTGTATGAAAGCCTGTGATCTACAGAGGATTTCAATATTTAACAACTCCTTCTGGATTTAAGTCTGAGTTTGGGGCAAATTAAAATCCTGATGATATGAGTGTGACTTTCTGGACCCTGAATTCCCTTTTGCAGATCTTTTTCTTCAAGTCTGCCAAACTTTGAACATCCAGCTATTTAGTGAGTATGGAAATAATTTTGAAAAAGCCCAGTTTTGAAAAGTTGCCAAGAAAATCATGGGCCCACATGTTACAATAGACATCTGTAGGTGAAAACTTCTCACAGCACAGAGAAAATGTTTTTATCCTGATGGGCCATCAAGAAGCCCCCTACTGAGATATGGTCTGCTCACCTCTTTGGCCCAGAAACCTCTTTGGTGACCCCAAATGTCAGAGACCGAGATAATTCTATGACTCAGTAAGTTGTTCCGGCTGGACATCAAAGGCAAATGCTGCCAGGATTTGATTGTCTTCATGCTTGTCAAGTCTAAGGACAGAAAAATGGATTGAGCAAACTGACTTCTAAGTCATCACCAGGTGTCCCAATCACATTTTCCATCTAAGCATTGACTCGTGATAAAGCATTTTATCATTTGATAAAACTGAGCTGTCAGGGGTTAAGGTGCAAGAACAGGTTATCACATGGGAAACAAGTAATTCCAAGCAGTTATTGCATTAGATGTTTGTGGTGGTGAAGCCTACACTCTGAGCCTGGCCGGCAGACACACCTCAGGACTGCCCGGGGAGTGCTGCAGTGGGTGTAACCCACTGCAATCACCCCTCCGTGGGAATAACTTGGATAGCAAGCATAAGGTCCATATTAAAACACCCATATGAACATGGCACATCTTCTGTCTGTACCTAACAAATTATTAATAATTAGAGGAGGAAGAATTCAGTAGCTTTTCCCTTTGCAGTAAATTATCGTCTGTGAGATATCAAAAGAGCTTCTGCTCTTTCAACCCATTTTTGTACTATTTCTCCTGCAAAATAAATAGATACATGCTTTAATTTCAGGCTAGCACTCTAGCCAGTGGGGTTTTGTTTTTTTTCAAAATTAGAAAAATTTGTTCCTTTGCTGAGTGGATTCCTGTGATCTAAAGCTGCAGTGCCTGTTATCAGTATGCAGCTGCTCGCCTTAAATCGCTAACTTCTGAAACTCTCAAGCATTCCTGAAATAGAATATTTCATGTGGAAATAAATGAGTTTGTGAAACCCTTTTAATTATTTTACTTCACTAAAAGATTAGAATCTAAGTCTCTCTCGCTCCACATCCATGTTGTAACTCAAAGAATATAAAAGAGATTAATCATTTTCATGCCAAATACAGAACAAAGTCTATTTTTTTCCTTTCCCCCACACAAGCTGAAAGCCATTAAACTCCCCCACTCCCCTCCTGTATGTATGAGCTGAACATTTTCAAGTACAAAATAAGGATCTGATCTAGCAATTGCTTCTGAGCATGGTCTCACAGAGCTGTGCCGGGTGTGCTGGGGAAATCACAGGCTCGATTCAAAGCCTGCAGAGCACTTCCTTAGTACACTGGGGATCAGGCATCTCAGAGGAATGAAAGGCTCTGAATCTGCAGTTATGGGCCATATCTAATTGTATCTCTAAAAGTTGCTGCCTCAATTGTAGAAAAATTTGGCACCATTTAGCAATAAAATGGCCTGATGAGTTTTAGGAGGGGAGGGTATACTTGTCTTGAGGGGTCATTTCGGAATCAGGTTGATGAGAAACTAGACAGCAAGATTTTAGTTCATATGGTCTTGCAGTGCCATTTGTTCCCAGGGAACATAGTAAGCCTCGAGCCCTGCTCCCAAGGAAGCTGGTTGCTGGGAATACATTAAGGAACAAGGGCTTATATGTAGCCTAGGCTACAGCTGGTGAATGCCACACCACTCACTGCAGAGCCATGAAAACCTTGATTGCAGTTTGGGTCTCTGTAATTAGCACTTTGTATTTGCACTATGCATTTTAAATCAGGTGCACATTAATGCATCAGTTATCAAGAATGAGCAGCACACACTGTCGAGATTTTTATAAAGACTTATTCAAAGCTAGATGATTTTTAATGTGTGTGATTAGTTGCAACCAAAATTACAGTAATAAATAAAATTATATACAAAACAGAATAGAGGCTTTTACATAAGAATGGGGCAAATGATACAAGAAATGCCAAATTGATTTCTAATGCTGGTTCAAACAAAATGTTTATAGGAATTGCTTATGCTTTGATCTCAATACTGAAAAATGTGAAGATTTTGTTTATTAAAAAATACTTTAAAGCTATTAAATTCTCTGTTAATGGAGAGCATGCAAGTATTTGTATATGCCTTAAAGAGTGACAGTAAAATTGGGAGTTTGTTTTATGCAGCATAGTGACATCATTCACAGACAGAGGAATCCCAAATGTTATGGTGAGTTCTTCATCTCAAAGTCCTCTTTTGCTCAAAGTCTCCAGTTCCCAAATGGTGAGTCTGTTCTCTGAAAATCATTATTTGAGTTGGGACTTCTACAGTGCCAGTTTTGCAAAAGGGTTATGGAAACTGCGGCAGAACATGTTTTGAGGCAGCTAACAAATCAGGGCTACTCCTAGGTATCAAAATTCTGGCATTTGCAGGCCTATTCCTTTTGCTGAGCAGCCACAGAACAACAGGTTTTAGACATTAAGCATAGTAGGCAACTTGGAAAAAAAATGCACTAGTTTCATGCCATTTTTCTAGTCCTGTGGATATTTCTCAAAGCAGATACCTTTTTTCGCCAAATATTTGCTTTGATTAACTGGTATTTCTCAGCCTTTAAAAAGTTGCTGAAAACATTCCCAAGCAGCTGGCTGTGGAGGCTTTACACTAGAAATAATACCTAAGCACCCTTGAATCCAATCCTAAGGAGCACTGCACTTCTCTGGAGCAATTTATCCCCAAAGTCTTCTGTAGCATTTGATTGACTGTTTTATGTTTTCCCTGGCTCTGCTCCACACCTTGGAGTAGTTTCTGTCACCAGCTCTCTCGGTGGCTTCACTCTGAACAGGTTTTCTGCTAAGTTTCAAATTTTCCCATGTCTCTTAGGCATTCTGGGTTTCTTAATGCAATTAGTCTGGGCCCCCCAGCTGTGATCCAACTGATAGGAAAAAGGATTTCTGTTTTCTATATTTTGTATTTGATGTTTATTCACCTGTTTCTCCATTTGTGCCTGTTGCATATGTGTTTCAACACATTTCATCACCTGCTTTCCACTGGAACATTGCAAAATGCCACCTCGCCTTTCCAGCCTGCAATGGAAAGGAAATGAGCTTGCACTGAGCCTGGTCCTGGCCCCAGGGAGGCTGCCTTGGGTGCCTGAGTTACCCTGTCTACCTTACTTCCATCTCTGCAGTTCTAGTGGAGGTTTTGCTGTGACTCCTCTTCTGAAAGGAGTGGAGAGAGGCACAGATATCTCCATTGAGATCCCCACCACTTGATTTCTTTGCAGTGCTGCAGACCACGGATGTGGTTGGTGCTTTAGAGCCATCAACACCAGCATTATCTTGGGCTTCTCTGTGTTTTGCTGGGCAAGCAGGTTGCCAGCCCAGGGTGGCAATGCAAGGCATGGTAATGATGGCAGCTTCAGGATGAAAATGCTATTTGAAGGTCAGGGGTTTGCTCTTACCTTTCCTCTGAGCATCTTGTGTCCTTCAGCACCCCAGTTCAGGACAGGCTTAAAAGATACTCGTGCTGGGAGGTGTAAGTACTTAGCTGGAGTGTCCACCTGCAATGTACCTGGCTGCCTGTGACTGCTAATAATCCAAGTAACCATGTAACTGACTACTCCTTTCTATGCCTAAATATTGGTATGAATGAGAGCTGTTTGAAATACCCGCAAAAAATTAACAGTAGCAAAGCTCTGCTCTGTAGCAGTATTGCTCAAGGATAAATGCATTATTGTTTGTGGGGCTCTCTGTGTCCTGGGGGCTGTAACAGCCACAGGCAATTCAAGCATGGGGAAATATTAAAATATGAAAAAAAAAATTGAAACCAGTATGTTACCTTCATGTAATTTAGAGGTGGGATTTTTACTGCATCTTTTAGAACTTGAGTGGGAACTTGTTTGCCAAGGTAGCCCAGCCTGTCCCACAACTAACCTGTTGTACAGCTACAGACTCGGCTGTGGGGGTGAAGGGGGTCCACTGGATTGTCTCTTGGGGTAGGGTGATACAGAAATGACTCTGTGTTTATAAGAACCGAGCATGTGAAAATATGGCCATAGGAATGGGGTTTTGAAACACTGAGGATTGATTAAAGCCTGAAATGTGCATTTTTTTCTAGGCTATTTTTGGTTTGGTTTTTAGGGAAGGCCAAACCCTCAAGAAGTTTGCTGTTAGATGTCACCTGCACATTTCTCATTAATACAAATGAATTTATTTCTCCGGCCTGAGGTAGCAAGTAACAAATACAAGGGAGTGCATAACAAATGCATATCTCAGAGCACAACTTGTCTGTAATTTCACTTGCGACACTAGATGGGATGTTAGTCTGTCACTAGAATGATGCCAGATTGCAGCCAGTGAGGATCTGACTGCTAATTTTTCTCTCCCAATTGTCTGTATTATTTTGTAAAGTAGTTTTCTTTAATGAAAAATCCATTAACATTATTCTCTTTCACTCCTATTACCTAAGAAGGTTCCATTTACTGTATTAAAAAGTCATTTTTCAAATAACACCTATTCTAACGTTTTCTTGTTCTGATGATGAGAAAATCTCTGAATAACGTGAGAGAAATAAAAATGTGCTGCCCTCTTTTTCCCATAAGGAACATATTGTAAAAGATACTTACCAGTTTCACCAGAAGTGTTTTTGTGAGAGCATTTGTGGCTTTCCTGATAGCAGGGCTGTTAGACAACTATTTTGTCTGACTCAGAGTTGCCAACACGTCCTATTTGATAGCTGATGTGACTGCACAGCCAGTTGGAAATGTTCAGCATCGAGTCCTCAGACTGCGTAAAAACCCCCAGCTCCATTAACTTCACTGGAGATGTGTCTATTTACACTAGCTGGCACAGTGGGAAATGCAGCTATTGTCCGTGGAGGGAAGGGGATATGAAATGCTGGACGGGCAGCCACTGACTAATAGATTACATCTGACAACAAAAGAGGAGCAGAATGAAATCTCCATCACTTTTTTCAATGCTGCTATTAAAGGCTGTTCCACTAACTAGTGCCACAAATCTTTTTCCTCCTACAAACAGCAGGCTTGCATCACAATTTATAACGTGCTAACAATTTCTGAGGGGGCTACCAAGGAAAGTCTTAAGGTAACTCTCAGATATTTGCGTGTTGCAACAAAATTACGCCAAAGGTCCTCAAGTATTCATCCCAAATGTTAAAAAGTCAAAATGCTGTTGACAATGGTAACAAAACAGCTTGTAGCAGAATTCCTGGGAAGCCTGTGCACCTGCTGAAGAGAGTTTGACAGGCTTCTGTGCTGTGGCCGCATCATGTTCTGGTTCAAGACAATAAAGCCCCAGGGTGCCCCAGAGATTCAGCAATTCATGCCAGCAATTTCCAGCTGCTGACTTGGTGGATGACAATATCCTTAATTCTCAGCAACAAGCCGTTTCTCACTCTCTGAGCCCACTGATTCAGAGGAGCTGGTTTTGTTTTCATTTTTAGCAGATGCCATTCTCTGTTCCCTCCACCAAGCAGCAAAGAACTCGTCACTGATTAGAAAACAAGTGGATTTATTGCCTCCTCTCTGCAAATCTGAGAAGGTATGACAAGGTATACTTAACCTTTCTCCTTTCTGGCATTCTAATGAACAGTCTCAATGGTTTTTTGCCAATCCAGACTGGCCTCTCACTACACTGGAAGGGTGAAGGCAAGGCAAGAGCATCTGTGGATACAACTGGATGCCCTTACGGGTTCAAGCTGAGGAGGAATCCCAACCTCCTTGAGCTTATTCTCATGTAGAGACCCATGGGATGCATTCAGTCTTCTCCTTTGCCTCAGATGGGCCAGATTTATGGAGAATTAGTGTTTTTGCAGCCTTGTAAGGGGTCAATTTCAAGGTCTCCAGCACGGTTTTATTAATGAAAACCTAAATGGTGGAAAACTGCTAATTAGGAGATCTTAACAGCCTTCGACTTAATCCTCAGATCTGCTGTAGTTTATGTATGAGGGACTATTGTTTCATACCATTATAAATTAATGAGGACTGTGTTATTAGTGACAATGAACTCTTTGTGGTTTATGGTTTACTGAAGAATGTTTTTTAAAAGAAGACTTTGTGCTCTCAGGGCAATTTATGTTGGAACAAGAGTGTCTATAAACTGCAGGTGTCTCATTAAATTCTGCTGGTGATTAGAAGAAGCAGCCATGTGCAGAGATCTTCATCAGGGGCTTCATGATTTGTGTTGTCATGCTCGGTTTTTCCCTAATAGCTACACATTACTTAGTATTGATGCTCAGTAGCTGTGAGCAGAACTCTGCAAAAATAGTTGATTTCCATTCAGAAGCAAATGGCATCGAGCCAGCTATTGATTTATGGACTGACACATACGCCTTTATAATGACTGAGAACATTTGCTACTTACCTGTTACCTTTCTCTAGAGGTACGTTAAAAATAATTTTCCACTTGATAAACGGAAGCACAGAGTGTGATATTTATACTGGTTATTTTCATAGAGAACTCTGCAAAGGGCTGCTTTGTACAATTGCACTGGAGAGAGAGAAGGGTTGAGAAAGTTTGTCAGTATTCCCAGTTCTGGTTAAATGGTTTGGCCTGCAGGCAAGATGGATACATGCCCACTTCTTCCCAGCATCAACATGTGTTTGAAAACAGCAACTTGGCAAAATGCTTTAAAAAAAACCAACACTGAACACAAAACCACATCCCTTTTGTATCTGCAACCTATCCTGCTTCTTTGGGGGAAAAAAAGCAATAATATTCAAGCTTCTAACAGTATTAATACATTATTTAGAATTGTGCTATGTCATTCATCTGAACAACTAAAAGACATTTATTTTCGTATTCCTACAGAATTTATTTTATAATTGTCTGCTAGTTACAGCAGACAATTTTTTTAAATTTTTTTAAAATTTTTGTACCTCCACTGCTTGGCTGGTCTTTTTTTGTTCTTAGTCTTGCAATTGTGCCCGAGATAAAGGAGGAGTACTGGGGATTTTCTCAGCACTGAGGTTCTGTTTGGGAGGGAGAATCTACACCACACAAAAAAAATACACCAAAATATTGGGCTTGGTTCTGATTTTTTTCTCATGTTGAGGTCTTGCAGTGGACATAGATTATACTGATATCCACTCTTAGTTCTGAAGGGCCAAAGGGGTCCAAACATGAATGCAAACTCAGTCATTGTTTATTGTCCTGGTCCTGTCCAGCACCTGGCACCGTGAGGCCCTTATCCACTTGGCCTGGTAGAGACACCAAAATGTTTAAAGCATGATCACATTTTCCTAGAAGTTCAGATGGAGGTTAAGTTTTGGGATCCAAGAATTCTGCAGAGGATTCATACTATTAGCAGTGCAACTCTGCCATTCCTTGGCATTCACAAACACCTTGTTCTTCCCATTTCTCAGCTTCCTCAGCTAGCCTGAGTTGGCTTTGGCTAGGCCAGAGTGTGAAATCTGTGCTTAGATTAGGATATGCCTGCAAACTGGATGGGCCACTTGTTAGATGGAGGTGAAATATACGCTTTTGGCTTCTTCACATGAATAAAAGCCACAGTTAAAAGAAACTTTTGGGTGCTTTGTGTAATAACAGTTTTAGGAGGTCATTATGTTTCTCTGATTTTTAAACTGTGGTTGACACTTTTGAAAGTCTCCATGCTGGCCACCTAGTCCAACCTCTTGCTCAAAGGTGGCCCAGTTAGACCAGATTTCTTAGGGTTTTGTCCTGTCAAGCTTGAATATCTCCAAGGAGAGAGACTCCACAATCTCTTTGGAACACTGTTCCAGTGCTTGACCCTTTTCACTGTATAAAGCTCTTTCTTAATACTGAGTTGGAATTTCCTGTGTCCTGGGTTGTGCTTGTTGTCTCCTGTCCTGCCATTGTGCACTTCCAAGGAGAGCTTGACTCAGTCTTCTGTCCATGGCCCCATTAGCTGTACACAGCAGTCACTGGTTAAGGCTAAATGAGCCCAGTCCTCTCAGCCTCTTATCATAACAATCTTCCCTGTTCCTACGCAAGAGAGAGGATGTGAGGTTTTTATAGGGCTTGCTTCTTCTAATGAAAAGACCCTGTTATCTTCTGCTTTTAATAGCAAGCACTTCATAGTACAAGAAGTGTCTGCAGAGATCCATACAAGCACCCTTTAAAAGCCCATACCTATTGATTTGGCATTGCTCCAGCTCTGCTCTGCTCTCCAGCGTCTTTGCAGCTTGAGAACACGCACTCACAGCAGCCAGTTTAAATATTTATAGCCATGTAGTTGCACACCCCAGCTACCAGAGTTTTATCCAAATGCCCAGACAGGTGTGTGTGCCTGCATTTAAATCCCTGTTGCTACAGAGATGGCATCTGACCTGGCTGACAGCTTTGTGAACTCCTGGACTAAAAACTAGACACAGCCTTACTGTGCTTTGTTGTCTATAATATAAAAGGATGGAGCCTGACATTTCTCTTCCTTTACACTTTCCAAAAAGACTGCCCTATTTTAACTAATTGTTCAGACAACTCTTATCTGTTTCCCATGTGGAAAAGCAGATAGTATTAAATACACCCCCACAATCTTTTTGGAGCAGTCTACACAATGAGAGTAGGTCTTTCTCAGCAAAGTTGGTGTGAAGGCTGTCAAAATCCTGGAGCTGTGGGACGGGGTGAAAACAATAGATGAGGTGCCTCTGCAATGCCACATTTGTTTGGTTGTGAATGTCATGAATGTGGTGTTCCTCTTAGGTGACAGTCTCAGCATAGAAAAGGCTATTTTGCAGAAGAGAAGGATGGTAGGTGGTGGCATGAGGCTCCCACCATTGTGATGGGATTGGGAAGTGCTACAGCTATGAAAGAAACTTTCCTGAAGGAAGCACTTCAGCACCGAGAATAGTGCTCGAGACTCGTCCTCCAGCATCCTATGGAGATCCATTAGAGAAGTAGCTTTTATTTCCCAGTGACCTTGCACTAGAGGACTGGGAGAGTGAATGCTCGTAACTCATTGTCTGATGGTCAGTGCTGTCAGAGGAGAGGGGCCAAGACAGAACCTTCAGCCAGCAGGTCAGTCTGATCTATCTGCTCATTTTACAGGTGTGGGAGGGAAGAACTCTCCTGAGCTGCATCCCTGAGCTCCCTGCACTGCCCTAGAGCCAAGAGGAGGTGCCTGAGGTGAAAGCAGAGCCCAGGCTCATTGCCGGCATGTCAGGTATCATTGGTGAGCCAGCATGTATGGAGGGATAGCAGTGGGCTGTGCCACAGTCATTGAGGAGCATCCCTGGATTGCATCCAAGTGGGTGAGCATTCCTAGATTGTGTCCGAGTGGGTGCAGCCATGTGTTGGCCTTTCCACGGAGATTCCAGCTACAGAAAGGGAAAAAGTGCTGGTCTATGGGTAAACATTATATTCTCACACTCATAAAATGAACTTATTGCTCATTCTACTCCTACCTCTGCCCATTTAAAATGCAGGAAGCCCCTGCTCTCCTGCGGACATGAATCAAGAGCACACACTAAAATGCCAGTGAATTATGCTGGTGTAAATCCAGCTTGAGCCTTAAAACATGCCAGTATCACACGTGACTTCATATTCAGGGGAAAACAAATGCAAAATGAATGAGGTGGGACTGAAGCTCTGTGCCTGCAGAGTCCATTTCCAGGCTTTTCAGTAGAGCTTATCACTGTCCTGTCTGCTCTTGGCTTCATTTCTTCTCTTTTGAAAGATATCTACTGAAACGGCATTGGAAATTCAGGCAGTATACTTGCATTATCTAATGTCTCTACAGTGATATTGCTTTGGCTAATATAATACTGTTTATCCAATATTTTCTAAGAGTTGGAGGATAGAATCTGATCCAAAATATGTAACTCTTTAATTACTTAAGAAAGCTCAGTGAGATCAAAAATGCAGAATTAGATTAAGCCTTCTGTTAATTTTTCATTATTTCTGTGCACTGTGTGACGCTTGTTCATGTCGCTAATTACTCTTGCATTTCCCCAGTTTATATAGAAGATAATATGAAAAATAAAACCCCAATCATTTGTGGTCTGTTCACTGAGCATTGTGACATGAAGTTACAGTTCAACAAAGCAGTGTCTGGATATCCGTGTATGCGCTGCCTTTACTCCAGAAACAACAGAATACGAAGACTAAAAGAAAGACCATGGATATAAATTTGTATGGGCTGGTTTGTGTTCCTCTGTGCTCTGGTCCAGATGCACAGTTTTGCCAAGAGTCAGATGCAGGCTGAATTCATGTGAATGCACATCGGAACATACGTTTGGCAAAGCACTTATGTGTGCATCTGTAGTCTAGAATCAGATAGGCAAACACTGGTATCATTACATTAAAAGAAGTTCTGAACACTGGAGTAATTACTTGGATATTTATTTAGCTATTGTTAGACATTTGAGTCCATTAAACAGGCCCTGGTTCATGTGATAAATATTTAGCCAGTGATAACTCCCTGCGAGATTAGAATGGTGCTTAATAACCCTTGAACAAGAGAAGAAAATAAAACTGCCTTTTCCCAGCTATTCGGTTTCTTGGGATAATGGAAAAAATCAATTTCCTGAGGATAAAGATACAACCTGAAATCTCTGACACAGAAATGGGAAAGAAGTAATTATCATACTTGTGAAATTTGGAGTAGCTTTTCCAATTTTCTTTTGAATAGAAAAGAAGCAGAGGGCTTTGAATTATGCAAATGCTGGTATGTTAGTTCATTAATGTACATGGGATTGCAACGTCTATTTTTTTCAGCTACTTACATTTAACCTCTCCTCTTTAGAAACAAAAACTGACCTCTGTTCTTTCCTTCAGCTTTGCCTGTCGTACCTTTAAGAGAATGAACCCATCCTGAACTCAGTGCAGTTTGTTCTTTTCCTGCTGTAGCATGAATCTTGGAGAGATTAGAACCAATTTAAGCAGGATGGGGGATTCTGTTTCTAACTAGCTAGAAGCAAACTGCTAAGGAACCAGCAAGGGAAAATGAGAGGTATTCACAATAGTCTCCAGCTTGGATTACATATGTCTTGAAAGCACTAGCAGCAGATGCTTGTGGAAGTGATTATGCACTGGATCATACGCACATCCTTCTGGCTGCCAGCATCACTTAGGCACATTTTGTAGAGTGTAGGAAAAATCCCCTCCAGTTTACAGGAGAAGGAGCTCAAAGCGTACTGCAGAAGACACCAGGCATCCCAGCATTTAAAGGAGCTCAGCAATCACTCTGCTGCTCTAGGGCCCAAGCCTGCAGGATCAAAACCTTAGGCAAACCACAGGATTATGGATTGCAGCCTTTCAGGGATTTCAGCGTTTTGCCATACATTAGTTTATAGAGATAATAATGCTTTTAGTGAGAAAAGCACTCTTTTCTCCCTTTTTGGCCAACATAGGCTGTTACTAATTAAGGCAGTTTTATGCATTTATGTAAATAGTACTTCTAAAAACTTTTGCTAAGTGATTTTATTCTAGCCTTTAGGCTGAAGATGTCATTATACAGCTCCACAGTCTATTTGGCAGATCCTTAGACACATATGACAAATGGCTTTGGAGATGTCTGCACTGTATCCCCTGTGCTACTGTTCTTTTTTATTCTAAAGAACTACAAGAGAAGTGTTCGGGATTTTTTTCCCCAATCAATTCATTGATGTTCTCTGATTTTTCAGTAAGGGGTCTCTTATCTCTTTGGTTCTGAGTTCAGTTGTCCTGGATTTTCATTCTTCCGAGCATCTCATTCTTTCCCTCTCTACATGTTGCTGCCTTTTTTTGCTACTGAAAACCCAGCAGCCTTTCTCCTGATTTCACTGAGGATCCAGGAAAGTGACAGTGACCGAGGCTTCTGCAGAGTGACTCTGCTTATTGCTTGGATTCACTACAGGTCAGCCCTGACAGAGGGATTTTGGTTTTCATTCGTACCAGACTTCAGAGGGTACCTGCCAAATAGCCAACCTGATTGTTTGCTTCCACTGATACTGGTTATGGGTTCATTTTATTGTGGGCTGTCCAGATGAATAGACCAGTATTACAACTACAAGGCTCCCATGTTACAGCCTGATACTCATTAAAAGCTGCAATTTATCACCTTCCTGGCCATTATATAGGACAATATGATCTGCTGAAAGACAGACAACCTGGAATGCAGCTTCTTTAACCATTTTTTAACTACATAAATAGGGCAACTTGGGTCTACACTTTATAGCAAAGGAAAAAAAAAATCAGTGAGGAGTTCCTAACTCCTCAAGTTTGCAATCCCATTTTCCACCTTTAGGAAGTGATTTGTTCAGTTGATATTTCTAATCAAAAGAAAGCAAACCCTTCCCTCTCTTCTCTTCCAGTCCCAAATATCTATTGTTATCTGTCATGCTGCCTCCAGCAACGTATCTGAATGCTCTCAGTGAAGGGAATCTCCTAGAATTAACATTAGGGAGAAGTAGTGTCTGTAAGGAAAACTCTGGCTATAGCAATGACCTGCTTTTCTGGGCTAGTTACCATTAAGTCAACCTAAAAACACAAGGGGGACCACATAAATCCTTTGGGGTGAGGAGGTTTGCTCTGTTTTACATCACCCTAGGGCAGGACTATTGCTTGCACATGTTTTTCGCAGAGCATAAAACGCCAATTGGAGAAAATCAAGAAGTAGTTCTGTGAAAATCTCGAGCAAAGTGTTGAATTTAATTTTCCTAAAGATTTCCTAAAGATGAAATAGATGTACAACTGGACTCACTTCTTGTAAAATGTGGGAACAGACAGTGTATTTGGATTATTGCAGAGTTGAAGCACATGCTGCTAACCAAGATGCAAAGAAGGAATAAACAATGACTTAATGCCATTCCTGTTTCACAGAGAGCCATAAATACGGGGAGGGAGTTGCTGAGTAAGGCACTACTTTGGCAAGTGGTAGAAATTAATCAGGAGGTAATGCCACTTTTATAGGGCAAAAAGGATGCGGGAACAGACTGACAGAGCAAAGAGATGGGGCTGAGATCAATTGAATGGGAATAAGCATCTTGGACTAAAGTGCCCATTCTCAGTGCAACCAAATGCTATTAGTGAACCTATGTAAGTCATCTTTTATATGGAAGGAATGAACAGTGGGAATAATCTTATGTGGTCTGTGACTTAACAAAGCTACGGTGAACTGGCTACCAAAGAGGGGTGCCAGTAGGAATGTTCTTTGGAGACACCTCAAAGAGAGAGGAACCAAGCAGGAAACATTGCAGCCCAAGTTAACAGCATGGCCGGTATGCAGAGGGCAGTAAAGGTGCCTTCAAAGACCATATGTGGACCTCCTCTTGCTGGACCTGACCACTGGGGCTACATGAAAAAGGGTCTGCAAAAGATTTTGAGCATTCATAAAATTCCTTATCTGAATCGCGATGAAAAGTAAACATCAGAAAATGCTGAAGGTACCAGCAAGCTTCACTGCATAGGCCACATGAAAAACTGGTTTTGAAACTGTGATTCATTTCAATCTTTGTCTCTTTGCTTTGCAAACCTTTTCAGTCTGAATTAACTAAAACTGGGAAAATAACTTGCAATTTTTCCCAGATAGTGACAAAATTGAGGATATTAGACATTGTCAAAATTGCCTTAAAAGCATTTTAAATTGAGAACACATTGCAACAAGCAGTGCTGGCAGCCTGGGTTCTGCAGCACCCAGCACTCGACACCCATCTGATCTGGCCATGTCCTCTGCAGCACAGGCCAGCTGGGTATCTCTTCATGCCAGGGCTATTTTAGTGGGCAGTGCTGCCAAGGCAGGATGAAAGGGGCTTCATCAGAAGGGAGCACCAGGCCTGGTTCTTCTTGTCAAACACCTGCATAGATTTTTCCATCAAAAAAAAAATAGGTATTTCCACTAAAAAACGTGGCTGTAAAGGCTCAAATGATAGCAGTTTGTAATTGCCTCTTTAAGAGAAATGGCAACTAAACCAGTGCCTTAATTTCTTGTTTTCTGTTCCAGGGAGGTAAAGGCACAACTACTGGTTTACTCCTGTTTTGGTCATTGGTACCTGTGCTAATTAAATTACAATATTTCATTTGCTTCACTGGTAGTATTTTTCTGTCCTGTTTCCCACTATTTAGTGACTTTACAAAGCACACAAGGGGCTGTGAAGAATCAAGCCCTGTGGTCAGAGAGCCTGTCACATTCTCCTTGTCTCTCCACTCACTGGTGAAGTTGTGCACCAAAGCCTGCCTGGAGCTGGCTACATCAGTGATATGCAATCTCACAGCCCAGCCAAGGACAAATAACCCATTTGTGTCGCTCTTGAGAGGTTTCTGAGGATTATTCTCTGTATCCTGAAAAGAAGTGAAACCTAATGTCCTGGGAAAGTGTGCTGTGGGGGAAGGAGCTCCCTGCCAGGTGGAGGTGGCTGCAGCCAGACCCTAAGGGGGTTGGAGAAATCTGTCAAAGTCAGCTTCCCTTCCTAAATCCTGCCAAGGAGAAGGACCTTCTGAGCAGAGTGACATTCCACCAGCATTTGACTGCCAGCAGTTTTCATTTCACTATGTTTTTCCCACCTGTTTTAAAAGTGGAACATCCCATCCAACAGAAATTTATCCTGTCTGAAATGCAAACATGAAAATGGGAAGGAGAGCCCTGCCATGATGGGGCATAACACTGCTGTAAAGCACCAAGGGTCTGTGTGATGCCTGCTTTTCCCTGAAGGTACCCTCTGAGCTTGGGAAGGAGGAAAGAATGTGACCAGGGAAATAGGATCGCCATGATATATAAAATCTTCAGGTTCCCCAGCAGCATTTGGGATATATATTGAGTCCCTCCTGACCTAGCAAGGATTAGTGCCATCAGCAGGGAGGTTGTGTGGGGAACACATGACCACACCAGGCTCTGTAGCATCATTTGCACAGTTGGAGATCTCTGTGCCTTCCCTTCCCATGGGACCCCACAGATTTGCATAGATAAGGTAAGGGAGGTGTCTTTGTGTCTCAGAAGGGGGGATTTTGTTGTGAGAAAGTCAGGAGAGCACAAACATAAACTGGTGATAACATAATCACATGACTTGGAGATAAAAGGTTACCTCAAAGCAGCACCATTGACGTAACCACGCGTACATAATTCCTGACAGGGACCCACTCTTCCTGTAGTTAAAAACTGTAACTTGTGAAGTCTGAAGTTTTCCCAGATGATCTGTGCCATATCTTCATTGTTCCTTTCTATCAGAAAGCCTGTAACAAATGTCTTACCTGTTTTTTTCCTTGCTACAATTAAGCTCATTGCTGGTCATAGCCACTAAAGAAATTTGGACAGGGCAGTCCTTTCTATTGTCTTTTTATCAGCCTCTTTCTGTTTGTGAAGAAAGTTACTGTGTTTGTCTTCAGTCTCTTCTTCCTCAGACTAAATACCACTTTATTCACTCTTACATCATAAATCACGTTTTCACAAAGGGGGCCATAATTTTTGCTTCTTTTTTTTCTATTTCTCCCTCATCTCTTTTTCCTTGTCTTCTCTCTATCTGACATTTTATCTGTCCCTGCCCCTTTACCATAATCTGATTCTATCCTTAATTGTTTTTTCTATCAATTTAATGACTTTGTAGCAGGGCTAGTTCTGGAATCCCTGTTTCTTATTCTGCTTTGCCTTCCTGCTTTTGCAAAGGATGATCTTAAAGTATTGAAATATTGTCTGCCTGCCTGGTTAAAGGAGAAGTGTGGGCTGAGATCAACTTTACCAGTCAGGAGCTCCTAAGCTGTAGCTCCAGCTTAGCAGCAGCTTGTCCAGCCCCAGGCAAGGCAGCTGACCTTCCTCTTGCTATTGGCTTCTTGAGGACTTGCATGATTTTTAAAAACATGGTCATTAATTGCAAGAAATATGTATGAAAAACCACTAGCAACAGTCTGAAACTTTGATTTGGTTTTTAAGAGGTCAAGATCTCCTCAGCAGCTCCCATTTTTCTGATCATAGGCAGTGTTTAGCTTTACTTTAAAGAACCACTCCAGAAATGGAAAGTTTATGTATAATTAGTGCTCACAGGCTTCAGAGCTGACATGAGGCTGAGGGATATGAAGACAAAGCAGATTGAGTGTTGTTACGTGTCAAACATCCACAAACCAGTATTGTCAGTCTTAACATGGAGTCCTTCTGAGCTGAGGGCTGCCATAGGCAGCTGGGATTTGTTTGTGCGGTTATTAATGTCCTCATCCCAAAACCAGCTCACGGGGACATTGCCCAGTACTGGGCCTATGCACATGCAGTGTGTCCGGAACCCGTGTGAGTTTCTCCAGGCACAGCGATGCACATTTGAAAGGCAAAGTTAATGATTTTAAGTTAATCTAGGCATCTTTATTTATGTAACTGATTGCAAGATAGTGAATTTGTACAAAAAATTTTCCTTTTGTTCATTAAAAAAATACTGTGGAAGAAAACTCTGGGTCTGGATATTGTTCTGTTCAGTGCAAAGGACAGATTGTTGACATTCCTGGGTAATTCCACTCTCTGGCAAAGGAGTGCTTCTTATCAAGTGCTCTGATGTACAAGTGCCTGAGGGCTTGTTCACATGGGAAAACCCAGTAGCATTATTCGTACCTCTTCACTGCAGAATATGAGTACCCACATGGGAACTCAGCAAGGGTATAATTAGTTTGCTCTAGAAAAGTCCAAAGTACCTTTATGTAATTTCTCCCCAAAAAGTTAGCGAAGGCACAGGTAATGCAATGCCCCAGAGCAAATGCATTTGGGGACATCAGAAAAGACTGCTTTGTACAAAAGCAACTCTTTGCTCATGTGACAGCACATTTCCCAATCTGAGATCCTTTTTCTATTTTCACACAGAGTACTGTGTCCCTATTGTAAAAAAACCCCTCATTCTATAGAGAATTAGAACAAATGCCATGCATGTACTTATCCATACCCACCCAACCAACCTTTTAATTATTCATAGGAGTTTTGCTGCTCTTACTTACACTTTTCTTTTATGAAAGCATCGTCTGAGCACCACACTCAGATGCTATCTGAGCGGTAACTACAGCTCAGGAGTATGTGCTGAATGCTGATGGAGAGGGATAGCACTAGCTCAGGAAAACAAGCAGGAACAGAATCCAGGTAATATAAAACAATTTAAGACTTGATTGGATATTAACAGGATGTGCTGCACCTGCAGCCATGAATTTCATTTGCATAGCAGAAAAGCAGTCTCTGTGCTGTACATGTACAATGGGTGGGAGGGATGGCAGAGAGACTGGGATGGGGCCTTTGCAGTTGTGCCTTTTGTGTCTACTCTGCCCTTTGCAGCTCTCGCTGAGTGACCCGGAGCAGGTGATACAACTCGGAGAGAGATTTCAGAGTCCTCTGGTGGCCGGTGGCACCCGTGTGCCCCGGCTGAGCACACTCCTGCACGGCTTTCTGCAGCTGCAGCTGCAGGGGCAGGGAAACCAACGGTCCTCTGAAATTTGGGGAAAACCAGCGACGGAATATTTTGTCACAAATTACCTGCGGAAAGGAAAAAGAGCAGATTGTTGTCTTTCAGAAGCTACGACTAATGCCCTGCTGCTTCCCTGGGACTGTAGCAAAATGTCATCTGAATCCAAAATGCCTTTAGCCATTCAAAGAGGAAGGTATAGAAAAGGAGCATCCACAAAGGCTGCATTCTAGCAAAGGAATGACCCTTCTTCTCAGTTTGCTTCTGCACTTCACAAATCTTATAAATGGCTGAGGGAGCTGGGGTTGTTTAGTCTGGAGAAGAGGATGCTGAGGGAGGACCTCTACAACTACCTGAAAGGAGGTTGTAGCGAGGTGAGGGTTGGCCTCTACTCCCAAGGGACAAGTGATACAAGGGGAAATGGCCTCAGGTTGTGCCAGGGGAGGTTTAGTACGGATATTAGGAAAAATCTCTTTGCCAAAATGATTGTTAAAACATTGGAACAGGCTGCCCAGAAAATTAGATGAGTCACCATCCCTGGAGGTATTTAAAAGACGTGAAGATGTGGCACTTAAGAGACGTGATTTAGTGGTGGACTTGGCAGTGCTGGGTTAACAGTTGGACTTGATGATCTTAAAGGTCTTTTCCAACCTAAACGTTTCTATGATTCTGCATAACAAGTGGTGAGAGTGAGAGGGTGGGAGAAGCAGCCAAAAGGCTGACAAGCCACACTCCCTCAGCCTCTCTGTTGCATTAGTGCCTCCCACCAACACAAGGGGAGGTGAGCAGTAAGACACCTCATCCCAGGGCCAGGAACCTGTGGACACCCCTTTCCACTACATCCATGCGCTACATCTGTAGAGTGGAGAATTACAACCACTGCTTACACTTGGACAGCCTCAGCTATCACGGAATCACAGAATCACTAAGGTTGGAAAAGACTTTTAAGACCATTGAGTTCAACTGTCAACACAGCTCTGCCAAGTCCACCACTAAACCGTGTCCCCAGGTGCCACATCTACCAGTTTTTTGAATACTTTCAGGAATGGTGATTCCAGTATTTCCCTGGGCAGCCTGTTCCAATGCCTGACCACCCTTTCAGTAAAGGAGTTTTTCCTCATATTCAACCTAAACCTTCCCTGGTACAACTTGGTGTCATTTTGTCTTGTCCTACCACTCGTCACCTGGCAGAAGAGGCCGACACGCAGCTCACCACAACCTCCTTTCATGTAGTTGGAAAGAGCAGTAAGGTGTCCCTGAGCCTCCTTGTCTCCAGGCTAAACACCTCCAGCTCCCTCAGCCACTCTTCATAAGACTTGTGCTTCAGATCCTTCACCAGCGCCATTGTGCTTCTCTGGACACGCTCCAGTACCTCAATGTCTTTGTCGATGTAAGGAGCCCAGAACCGAACACAGGATTTGAGGTGCAGCTCAAATGTGACTTTGCCATCAGTGGAGACAGCAATGCTAATCCTCTTCCCCTACTTACTTTTCTCTCCTGTCTGAGGCACTGGGCTACCATCTACACAAAAACACGGCAAATAAGCATTACGTATAGTGAATATAAAGATCTGTTTGTCTGCCCCTAGATCAGATTTCTGAACAGGATTGACACTTATATGGACATATTTAAAAACCTCACAGTCTTCACCTCACAGTCTCCTAGTACATACCATGCATTTTATAGTCAATGTGATTTTAAAGAGAATGGATGCATAAAACAGCTGTGTCTACTCACTTGCAAGTTGTTATTGGCTCTCTGTGCTCCACATTTTTTGATTTTCAGATTGCATTTTGAAAAGCAATCAAAAAAATTACAATCTTCATCTGCTGTGCAGTTCTGTTCAAGGATGTCCCTCATTTTGGGTTCAAAAAAGGCCATATCCACATCAATGGCCACCACCTGTGGATCAAAACAACCCATCAGATCTGGCATGGCACAGCCTGAGGGACAAAGCTGAGCAGGCATTCTTTGCTGCTTGCTCTTGGAAATGCTGTGCTGAGAGCATCTGCTGGTGGGGAACTGGGATCACTGAGCCACACTACCCTTAAAATACCACTTCTTAAACAAAACCAGCCAATGTTTATGACATTGGGAATGGAAAAATTATTTGTGAACAATATGCAATCCCTGAGGTCAATTGGATTTATTTGCCTTAAACTGGAACTATCCAATCTGAAGTCTGATTTACTTGCTGGTGCAGCATATGCAGATGGCACCTCAACCTTTTAATTACATTATGGTGCAAAAGTACCCATGGGCCAGACAGTATCATTTACAACATGGCATTCAGACCAGATTCCTGATTTCGCCATTGTGGAGAGGAGCAGTGGGATGGGCAAGGTGGGCTGCACCTGGTACAGCTCCTGCAAACCCGTCCTTACATTCAGTGGGTTTGAGTCTGTTCAGCTGGAGAAGGAGATTACCTGACTTCGCTGAAAGCTGGATCTGGCTTTGCCCAATCCTCTTTGCTATGGTTTGACACATTTATTGTGCACAGTTCTTATTGTCCAGAAATATGTACCGTAACAGAGTCCAACCAGAAGCTGGTCACAGCAGAAAAAACGTGAGTAAAGGGGTCAATCACTTTTCTCCCCCTGACAAAAGGCTGGCACAGCAGTGCTTACACAGCACAAAGTGGTTACAGAACTTCTACCTGTGCTAGGAGTGAGACCTCTCTGGAAGTGAAGGGTTGTAGTCTCAGTTTCTGCCAGCGTCACTCCACCCATGAGTGCTTCACTTAAAAAAATCACAGCAATGAAGAGGGAAAGAAAGGAATCCAGCAAGGGGATGTCAGCTGCCTGACGTGAGACAAGCTGTGGGTGACCACAGGGAAGGCAGCCTGTCTCCAGTGCCGTGGATGTGCAGCCAGTGAGTGTTTACAGCTGCATTTCACACTGACAGTCAGAATCAGGGATGTTCCCTTGCAGCATCTGACACACATTTTCATGGAGGAAAATGTCTGGGCAAAGCAGAGTTATTTGAGCTCAAATGATAGTTTCCTTTTTAAGATTCGACCTCCCAAATAACAGGGCAAGACGAACTGTGTGACTGGAACAGCAACTGGATCAACCCCAGGAACTAAAGATGTCTGGTTTGGTAGAAGGCCAGATAAACCTTCCACAGGCAAAATAAAGAACACAGTCTAATCTTCATTTTATTCTACTCCTTTTCCGTAGGGAAAAATCTTAAAGAGATGAGACATATCTTAAAAATATAAGTATTTTTAAGCTTTTTGGAGAGCTTTATAATGATGATGTAGCCTAAGGAATTTCACATGTTCAGACAGACAAATCTTCTTTTCTTTTTGTCTTTACTTCCTTAAGCTTTGTGTGGTTTTGCTGTTCAGTTCTTTGGAGAAGAGACAGTGAAAGCAGTGCAGGGTTTCCCCAAGCCCAGGGTCACTACACCAGCTCCCAGATGGGGTCTTTGCCAGCACTGAGCACATTTTACAATCTGATCCAGTGCTCCGTTAGGAAAATCAGCCCTGGTTCCCGATCATGCAGAGGCCAAAGGGTTCAGTGGCATCACTGAAGTTCATCTTTTACAAAAACGTCTGGGCATCCAGCTAGACCCTATGAAGACATAGCTGGGTGACACTCTACCTACAAATAGCTGCATTTTGGTGGGGTTTGTTATGATCGTAATTGATGAAGAAAGTACCCAAGGAAATGCAGGAAGGACACACCGTGGCTTGTGACCTGATTTAAAGTCAGGTTTAAGGTGCTATAATCTTTTCAGTTCTCCCTGAGGTGCTGGTAAAAGAAGCCCTCCCAGAGCACTGTGCCTTCACCCAAACCTCCTTCCAACTCTGCAGCTTATATAGCTCCATGGCAGCTTAAAATTCTCTTGGATGACCTACCAGGCAGTGGTAGCTGGATGATCTCCCAGACAGCTCCTCTCTGTGCTGCAGGAGACCATGTGAAGGCTGGAGACTTATCCCCACCACAGGAAAACAATTCTCAACTATTGCATTCCAGGCACATTTCTTTGGGCATTAGAAGTCTCATTACTCAAATGAGGAATAGTGGTACTGTTAGGGGTTTTTTCATTATCCTATACAGAGCACCAGAAACCAGCAAGTGAAAAAAATTGCTTAAAACAAGCATAAGGGACAAAAAAGAGGCTGCCTTGCTGTGTTCCCGTTCTGGAACTGGTTGGTCACTGGAAGATCCTGGCAAAGCAAGCCTCACCAAGAGGACTCATAAGGGAAAACACATCCGGTATTCATCCTCTTTTCCTAAATGAAATCTATTTTCCTGTAAGTATGTTGTAAAACAGATGCTCTGGCGTGTGCTCAGCCACAGGCAGCCGCAGCCCTGTGTAACTGAGGAAGATGGGCAAAGCCTGCCTTGAGGAACTCCTGCTTTGCCTCAATAGTGGTACAGATTGCCTTAGTTTCTTGCTGTAGCTCCTCACCCATTCCCTGTTCAGCTGCTGTATTGCACCTGAATAAACAGTGGGAGGGGAGGGAAGGGTGAAGGGGAAACACTCTAATTGCCCATAATGGCTCTGTGTTCAGGCAATGTTTGTCTAGTACTCTGAAGGTACAAGTGTTACATTAACACTCAGTGAGTACTAAAAATGGTATTAAAGTCCCTGAAAATGCTTTATATTCACTCAGGGTGCAGAAACTCCGCTGATGTCACTGCAAATTGGGAGCCTAGTTCAAACACTTGCTCACTGCACAGTGACTCCACTCTGTAGACACAATTCCAACCAAAACCAGAGGAATTTCTGTCCGCAGAATGAAAATGAGATACATGCACAATGTGGTACTGAGCTGCACCACCACTTGGAAAATGTGCATAGCTATTCAGGCCCGAGTTACAGCTGCACAATGAAAAGTCAAAGAGTGACAGTAGCAAGGAGTTTCATGTCACTGTCCTTGGATAGTTTCCAGACCAGATAAGCTGAACACTGAAGCACAAATGTGCCTATTGGGATGCGGGGACTTCCCCTTGTGTCAGACCACGAATCAGCCTTAGATTTCAAATTCATACAGTTTTTTCTTTCAGCATCACTACCAGAAATATGACTCAGATTACAGCTTCATTTAGAGCTTACAAGATCCCCTTGCTTCCAGAAGACATCCCTCACCACATCCAAGGGACCCTGTGCCAGTGCCTTTGAGGAGATGAAACAAAACAGAAGTGAGCAAGATGTTTTCAAAATAAGCAGCAGGATTTCGTGTTCCAAAAACATGGCTGTTCACATTACAAAGACAAAAAGCAGTAGAGAATCTCCCCTGATGCTTGTAAATGCTTTGGTTTTGCAAAAACTTAGCCAAAGGCTGTACAAGGAAGGAAGTGCCATTTTTGCACAGTCACCTTCAGACTAGAATTCGACCTCAAATTGCTGCAACACCACCCCAAAGATCTAACTTACCGTGAGATCATGCCTGATAGCGAAGTTTTCTGGTTTGATGTCACATAGGTGAAGTCGGTGAGAGAAATCATTATCAAAATGCTGCACCATGTCCAGAAAGCTGAGTGCAATGTCAATGATGGCTCTCACCCTGCTTCTCTGTCCGGTGAGGGAGGAACCGATCACATTTTCCAAGGGAAAAAGAGTTTTGTGCCAGGCATGTCCAGCTGTGAGATACTCCACAGCATAAAAGTGTCCACAAGAGCCAATAATTCGTAGCACGTGTTTGCTGAAGTCCTGCAGCAAACTGAAGTAGATATATTCTTCCTGCTGGAGCAAGGACCACATGCTGGCCACCTGTGCTTTCCAAAGTGGTCCCTTCTTCCTTGTCCACAGGGGCCCCATGGTATTGTTAGACAGTTCCAGCCCCAGGGCATTTTTCACCTCCAAAGCTACCATAAGCAGAAGCTCTGTTTCAGGGATATCCTGTGTTTCCACCTCCTCTAGTATACTGAGGTGCTGGTAGCTGGAAAAGATTTCTTTTTTGGATTTCAGTATGATGGGCTGGCCTCTCCAATCAGCCTGAATGACCTTCTTACCTCTGTCATAGTAAAGGCAGTGTTTGTACACCAGCTTCTGTGCCACGCACAGGTCTTCACAGAGGTCACCAGTCAGGGCTCCGCTGCTGTAGTCGAAGCACTGGAGTGAAAGAGAAAAATATTCATAGCAGAACCACACAGAAAAAAGACAAATAATGAGCAGCAGTTCTAAGCTCAAGAGGTTTGCAGCAGTCATGGAACTGCAAACACACACCTTCTACAACCGTTGGGTCATCCAATGGTTTTTCAGAAGTCCCTGGAGATCTTTTACTAGGGGAGTTTTCTTCAAAACAGAGATTCTAGGAATGGTAAAGAACAGGCTTTTCAAGGGCAATGAAATGGACTAGATGACTTGTTACTCCGAAGGTTTTTACATATGTAAATTCAGTGAGACAAACTTTAAACACACGTGGCTGTGCTGTGTGAGATTATGGGTTGTAACACTTTAAGATACAGAGTAATGCAGAAGTTCTCTGGAAGGTTCAGGGCAGCATAACTTGGACATCCCACTTAAACTACAGGAAAATCCACACATAGTTGGATTTCTGGGACCTTCCACAGCTCTGCCCGTTTCAACCTTGCCCTCAACATGCCCTGAAGGAAGCTGTGATAGTCTCCTGTGCTACCAGGAAACACAGAGGTTGCATTCAATGCCTTTTGGACCGAGAACTTTCAGAATTTTTGAATATGTAAATGCTGCAGAACAAAATGACTTTTCAGGTGTTATATGTAATTATCAAAAGTGACATTTTAATATTAATTGCTGGAATACTTAAATTTTTTAAGCTGGAAAGAAATCAGCCCTTGAAAGCAAGTGAACTGCTGCTTGGTAGTTCAGTGGTCACTGTAAGTTCGTACAAGAACTGCAAGGATTCCCTCATCGGTCCTTCTCTCAAGCCATAATAGTTTCCATAATACCATTTCCAAAAGTGGAGGCAGTCAATATATTCCTATGGACATTCAGAAGTGCAGCTGTAGGGACTGCTTCGGGTCAATCAGTAGAGGTGATGATCAGAGGGCTCTGGTGAAAGGGGAATAGAGGAGGTGGTGTAGAAAGCCAAACATCTGGGAGGTTTGACAGTGTCATCCGCCTCCATTGCTTTCTGGCATTTGAACCTCCATTTAAACAAGTTGGCAGGTCCCCCTGCATGTGCAGGACTTGCAGCAGCTGCCTGAGCCCCACCTCCTTTGTGACTTGCTGTTACACACACAAGGAACGTGATCATAACATTCAAGTAATGCATTTTCTTAGGACAGTCTCTGAGGTGTGTACACCAGAGGAACATGTCCTGATGCCAAGCAACGTTCAGAGCCCAGCCTTAAACAACACACCGGGGAATGGGTGGAGGATTAAGTCTAAAATCCAAGAATTGTGATCAATTGACAGAAAGAGCTCACTGAGGGCAGTTCAGACAGACATAAAATTTATTTACATTCTGATGTTCTCACAGCCCAAGTGAGAACATTCAATGCCAGCAAGGACAGCCAGGTAGGCAAATTCTTGCATGAGTGTCCTGATACTGAGTCCATCCATGTGTGAAACACACACACATCTGCATCCACATCCACATCAGGATGGCCAAGGAGACACTCTGGGCTGTCTGCAGATTTCAGAGCATGCAGGTCAATGTTCTTGCTTTTGTAAATCTACTTCTACGAATGCAATACAATTTTACTCTACCTTTTTAAGTAGGAAGTGTAGTTTTCTCAACAAAAGTAGGTTAGCAGTTCTTCCCATCTGGAATTCTAAGCAATTTTAGAAAATAAATTACAAACAGAAGGAATGTTGGGGTTTTTCTCTGGATTGTAACCATAAGCACATTTCAAATTGTGTTGAGAGACCACAACCTAACCCTCTTCTTCTACAGTAAGAGAAGACAGGACCTAGTCATGTAATTGTATTCACGTGGGTGAACACTTGCCCCCATGGACAATTTTACTGCATTCCATCAGGCTCACCCTTAGAGAGTCCACATGCATGGATATCTTGCATCTAGAAGAACACATGACCATGACCTGTAGTCAAACATGTCAATGTGCAGCTTATTTTCTTGTGTTGACATCACATCATTCTTAAAAACATTAGTGAGAAAAAGTAGTTGTGGAAAAAGCAGACTCAGATTTCACAGGTATAGGAGACAGGTCCTTTTTGAACCTGGCTGCTGTTTGGGATTTGTCTGCTGTTTTTCCAGTTTAAGCTATAAATATTTGATTATTAACCTAGTATCTGACAAACAGTGTTTGAATCATATTCTTCTCCCAATGAACTTGTGCAGTGTTTTGCAAACTGGGATCTGTGGAAGAGGACTTTACCAAAGAGCTCATGGTCCCATAGTGATGAAACACAGACCAGCCTTCCACAAGTAACATTCTCTGCTGGTCACCAAGGAGAGCAAGGATTTCAAAAAGGCTTCCTCAAGGAAGCAATCAAGAAGATTGAACCATTTCCTATCAGCTTTTTAGGCACAGTCTGCCCTGCAGTTCATTTTGAAGCAATTATTTGACCCTTACATCCTTTCCAAAGAAATACAGTTTTACAGGACAGTCTTCCATCGTATTGGCACAGCTTGTACTATTGTGCTCCCCAGGGTACCAGCTTGCATTTTACAGTATTTAAACACATTTTGGTGGACTGAAAACATTTAACCAAGTGATACAGATTACCCTGCCATGAAAAGGTGGACTGTTTATTATTTACCAACCCAGGAACCTTTGCACTAAGTGCAAACTTCACTATAGAAGATGTCTATCATCCTGCTGATATAAAAAAGAATCAGTTCTCCAAAGAAATCTCTCAGGAATGGTCCTCCACACTGCCATCCCTGTCTTGATGTCTGCATTTTGAGATCTGTTGATGAGACAGTTTTAAATTGACCTAATGATCGCCCTTTGAAAGCCACAGATTCTTCTTTAAGTGCCAGATTCTTAAAACTAAAATATGAAAGTGATACTAAGCCAAAAGCCTTATAAAGAAGCAGTTGTACTACACAAAAATGCAAACACAAGCATGGTTCAGACTCACTCATATGTTTCTGATTAAAACTGGCTACATAATTTTTAATGTCCTTAGTGCTCTTATCAAGATAAGTTTAAAAATCTGGATTTAAATCAATGTAAAACCTTAAATTAATGTAAACCTCGCTAAGGATTTATATAAATTTAAACAAACTCACTGTACTACCATCAGTGGCCTCAGACTGATGTTTTGCCTTGTTAGCTAGTACTTCTATGTAAATGAAATACTGAGCCAGGTTTGGAAGGCATCAAAATTGATTGATTTCTCCAGAGGGAACAGAAATTGATTGCTATGATTTAGTGTTTTCAGTGTAGATGATGATGAGACTGGCATTAGGAAAAAGTGATTTTTTTTTGAGATCTAAAGTTATTTCCTACAAAATGCTCAGTGCTATTTCAGCCTTCCCAATGCCGAACACATCTGCACAGATGTACAACTTACTCAGAATAAGGAAATTAAAACTTAAAAAATGCCACTTGCAAGAGTTTTGTCACCCACTTTCTTAAAATAGCTCATCTCCTACTGACAGATGACTAGTAAAATAGTTTTTCTTAGAAGCTGAATTTTGCTTAATAAAAGGTGTGCGACTCAAGCTATTGGGTTATTTGTTTCATAGATCAGTTGCCCATTCTATAATTGAGAAACTCATGCCATGCTCAGAAGATGTAGAAAGACTCATTTTGGGGCTGATGAAGATAAGCTCATTTTCCAATTATTCCACTAGAAGGACAATCCCTTTCTAACTTCATCTTGGAAAACTTGCTTATGAACCTTAACGATACTAGTGAAGGTTCACGTACTCACAGATGAGCACAGCAATCGCAGCTACTCTTCCTCTGGAAGGAGGGTCTGAAACTGAGCTCTCTTTTAGCAATAGAAACAACTTTCCAAGCTTGCATCTGAAATCTGATCCCCGGGCTTTTGAAGTCATGCCTGACGCTTTCCAAACTGAAGAACAGCAACAAGTCTCTGTCCATCTGTTTGTTAGCAAGTGTGGTGGCAAGGACCTGGACCTCCCTGAGCTTGGCAGCCCCGCGCATCTCCATATCTCAGTGTTCTTCCCAAACACGTAAGGATGAGGCAGGAATCATTCCTTCAGCTGCAAACCTGAGCTCAGCTGTACTTCAATCTGGCTGCTGGGGTAAAGAAACTGGAGCTCACTGCCATTAAAAACACGCTGTCAGGACTGCTGCCTACACTTGCTTTTCTTTTATTATATAGAATTAAGGAAAATCTATGATCAGGTTTTGCTTGCTTGCAGTAATAGATTATTGAATTCGCATTAGGATTCCTCCCTTTGCACCTAACCATTGGCCCTACAGATACCCTAAGAAACAAAATTAAACTAAAAGCATTAGCCCATGCTGCTCCTCTTCTCTAAGTGTTTCCTACATAATCCTAAATCTGTTCATTATTATTTTAAGGGAAATTTTAATAAATAGTCGCAAATCCTTTCTTGAATTTTAACCACATCTTACACGCCAGCCCCCAGACATAAAGGAGGCGATATAAGCTGCCTGGCACTTTTGAAAGACGACTTTTGTACAAACAGCTTTTTGGCTACAAACCAACAAAAAAACCACCCCACACCCGGAGGAAGGTTTTCCTCCCCTTCGGAGCGTGCGGCAAGGCGAGCTGCCCTTTCCAAAGCAGCGCACCCTCATCGCACGCCCGGGAACCGGCCCGCCGCCTGCACCTGACCTCGCCCCGGGAAGGGAGGCAGGGAAGGAGGGAGCGAGGCAGGGAAGAAAGGAGGGAGGGATCAACCGCCCGCCCGTGCGCACCGAGGGGCGCCGGCGATGCGGCACCTCCGGCGGCCGGAGCCGGGCAGGGGCGTCCCGGGGGCTGCCCGGCC
>VZRJ01010085.1:812409-825865 GCA_013397565.1 Ptilonorhynchus violaceus
AAGAGGCAGCCTGGAGGCGGACGGGTCTCTCTGGTGAAAGCTTCGCCTCCCGACAAATGGGGGAAGACAAACAAAAAAAATGTTGTCACATATTCTGGAGTAACTTCTCCAGTTTTATCCTGCCAGAGCTAATGGAAGGAGAGAGGGAAGTGACTCAGGTGCCCGTTCAGTAAGGCAGCCCCCAGCGCCCCCATGGAGGGTCACCCGTTGGGCTCCCCAGCAGCTCCCCCAGCCCCCTTCCCGCCCCTGTCCCATCGCGGGGTGCAGGCTGGCCCTTGCCCGGCACCCCCATGTCCCGCCTCCCTCGGCGGCCAGCGGAGAACACCAGCAGAGCGGCCACTTTGAATGGCAGACAGGCAGGGTGTACTGGGTCCGGTAGATTGCCTCCCTGCCCTCTGGCAGAGGGAGTACCTGTGACTGTGTCCCTCTTTACGGTATGGTCAGCTACATGGGACAGCCTCTGATACATTTGACTTCGTTAACCTTTCTAAGGGGTCAAAGACTCAGATGTTTGTTCCTGTGCAGCAAGCAAGATACTGGCATCCTTTCCTCCCTCCAGGTGCTGGTGTTTACTGTCTCTGTCTAGAGAGCTTGGTTCAACGATACATGTTGTTAGCATCATGTCTAACCTAATGAGAAATACTTCCTTGACAAGTCTTTAAAAAGAAATATGTCTCTATTGACATGATTGAATTTTACCTCTCAAAACAGCAAGGAAAAAACACAGGTGCAGCAAACTTCCTGTTATCCACACCTTCTACACGATCAGTGCAGTTCTCCTCTACCTGGCAGAGCAGAGCTTGAAATACAGCTTCTAAGTAGATAGCAGAATGTGGCAGAAAAGAAGAAGAAAGATAAAAATATTGCTGAATATACCACAGCTTTCTAGAGACTGTCAGTGGGGAGGGACATGCAAGAAGAGCAAAGCTACTTTCATCTCCAGTCTCACAAGCAGAATCATTATCATTAGCCACATCTTCTATCATTAGTGTTTTGCTCGATTTCTCCACCATCTCATTTCTTCACCTGCTGAGGCTGCTTTTAGCCATGCTTTCAAATTTTCTTTTTCTTTCCCCTGATCCTTTCACTGAGAGGCTTACGTTCCAGGCACTGGTGATACAGTCTGATTCTTGGGAATGTGGCAAGCAGCAAAGACCAAGTAGGCAGCTAGGAACTAAAAAAATTTAATCCTGTTTCTCAGTCTGCTACACCAGCTTGGGGTGTTCTTTGGAAATTCCTAGGACAATAAGTGGACAAGGAGGTGTGTTGTTTAGCCATTCCTCTGTAGGAGTACCAGCTAGGCTTGAACACAGCCAACCTTCACCAGTGACTGCTGCCACCTAGGAGGCAAAACTGCAGATCTGCCATACTGATGTCTGGAACAATCCTGAGATGTGTCCCACATGGAAGAGGAATGCAGATGGTGGAGGAAAGTCAAGCATAAGCCCCTACTGCTTGGTCCTAAGCTGTCTGGGTAATAGTTTAGGCACTACCAAACCCACACATATTTTAAAGCGTGGATCTCGACTTCTCTGTGTGTCAAAATTCCCCAAAGGATATTATGTATTTTTTTTTCATGTCTGTGAAATCCTGTGGTATGTGTCATTTGTGTTTCAACAACAGTTCTGAAAACAAATCTTAGTTACACCTGACTTTAAGCCAGGACCAAAATCTGGACACTTCAGACCAGGTGAGGTGTCACAGCTGAGCTGCTCTAATCACTGCTGAAAGAAACAAGCATGTTCTTTCCTCCTCCTCCACCACCACCTCTCTGTTTTCCTCTTTGTCTTGCCTGCCTACTCCAGTCCCTTCCCCCAGTGAAAGATAGTCTTTGCTGCCCAGAGAGCTTTCTTAGCTTACTAACAAGCAGAGAAATGTTTCTTGCTGAGATTATTTTCAGAGAGATCAGCAAGCCCTGAGGATGCCGCCAGCACTCCGGCAGAGCCGGTGCAGGGAGGCACATTACAGGGCCAGACGCTCTGGGAGGCTGGGGGCAGAACTGCCCCACTGGCTCAGCTGTATCAAATGTCTGCACCTTAAAGATGCAATGAGATGTTACAGATAAGGTGATCTAAATGGAAATGGCTGCCGAAAGTATCAGTCCTGTACCTGTTTTCCCCTCAGCCATATGCTGCCACTGGTCCCTCAGCAGCTGGATCAGGGTAGTTAGCCCAGCAGGCAGCATCAGTAGGTGTCTGGCTGCACTTTTCATTTCATCCCAAGATACCAGCTAAAATTCACCGGATTTTGGGGTCTGTAAGGAGCCCACATCCTCCTCTTTGGTTTGGAAACAGCTGCTACATATAACAAGAGCAATCCTATCTTCAACATGCAGGTATCTGCTGCTTTGAAATTACAGAATACAAAGGAATGGACTAAGAAAATAATAATAGGTTTTAATATAGTTTTAATAATGTTTTTAATAGTTTTAATAAAAAATAAAAGTACAAGATGAGCAGAACTTAATGAAGCAAATGCAAGTTGCATGCCACTCATACTGCATAGTTTACCAGTTTCATTTTGTGGTAAATCCCACAGGAAGAATTTGCAGGCAATAAAGCCCTGTCTTCCTAAAAGATTTCAATATAGTATTCAGGTGGAGGAAAGGGTTGTATCTAGTTGTTCAGTCTCTGAATTTTCAATTATCTCACTGACATTAGTGGGAGTAAAAAGTTGGACAAGGCTGGTAAATATGTATATGTGTGTGTACATGCACCTTCTTGTACACATATACATAGAGATCTTCAGAACAGATCAAGAATTGACCCACAAAGCTTGGATTTAGTGAAAGATAAAAGCCTAGGTGCTTTTTGATCAGGTGGTTTAGCCTTTAAAACAATCTATTGCTAGCTGCAAAATTCAAGTCTAGTTTTAGATTTCCCTAAGCTTTAAGGTTCTTAAGACTAACCGAGTTAATTGTAGTCCATCCTCTGTAAAATATATCTCTTAGTGTCCCTCTGTGCCATAGCAATTTTCCCTTAAAAAAAACCCTCGGCATCAGAGAAACTTTCCTTTCTGTATATATTAAACTGTGACTGGTTCCAATTGCATTCCTGTGTTCCTAAAGGAAGCTATATTCCTATTCTCATTTTAACTGAGAATTAACTTGATGGAAATTAATTAGTAGAAGCTGAATTAAGGCAAGTGACATCAGGGGCAGTAAAAATAATCCAAGACTAACTGTATTAGTTCCTACCCAATTAATCTTTGAATTACTGCTTCGAGCACAATGTCAGCATTAAGTTGGTCTCCTCCTTGTCACTGTATTGGGCATACCACAAAATTGCTCATCATGGGTGGCAGTTCAGATGTGGAATAATCACAGGCTTCAGTGGCCAGGAGTGAGATGCCTTGGCACAGCCAGGTGAGGAGCCTGGCATGGCATCTACCTGTGCTGTCTGCCTATGCAGGGGCTCAGCAGCTCCTCAGACCAGGGCTGTGAGGAGTCCTCAGCCCAAGGAGCTGCTGAGCCCTGACATTTCTCATCACCTTCAGACACAAACTGCTTTGCAGGCTCAAGTTGTATTAGGCTGTTAGCTCTTATTTTCCTAGTTACTGAATTCTTCATGAAGAAAGAAAGTAAATCAGTCATTAAGAACTACCTTGGCACTCAAGTTAATGAAATGTAAAACTGATTCATTAGGACTTATTGTTCTGTTTGATTGATTTCATCACCTTCTGTCATTGGTTGTCTATGGAAATAGGGTACATGTCTGCTAGTCCTTCACACAGCACATATGAGAATCTCCTATCTTCTAGGAGCTCAAGAAACATTCAAGGGCTGTTCAACTCTACCTTGAAAATATATTTTAACATACAAATATTTCTTTCTGATTTCCTTTGGCAAAGTTGTTGCTGAAAAACCTCGCAAGGTTAGACATAGGTTTGAATGTGCCCTTTAGGCAGTGAAATTCCCCTGCAGAGTACTGAATCTACCAGAGGAATCCAAATGTATTTTCTCACTTATGCCATTAATCAAAAAGAGTGTGTTGCAAACTACTCACAGAAGTTTTATGGCATAAGTGAGCAGTGAGTTTATTGGGTCACATTGTGAACCAGAAGCAGAAAAATGGCACAATATAAAATACAGAGTATAGCTTTGCAGACAAGGGAAAAGCCTGGGATAATTCACTGATTTAAAACAAGGGAAAGGGTTTAGACAGACGAAAGCTTTTCCATGTATATATAGATTAAAAAAAATTGTAATATATTTGGTTCTGTTTGCTTTTTACTTTTTGCAGTGTTTCTTAGGCATAGTTGCCCAGCAAAGCCAAAGGTATTTACTTTCTCCTTCCCTTCTACCACTTTCTAGATTCCACATAGCAGACTTTGTCCTGCTCTTCCCATATATCCCCTTCTCTTTCCCTTCCCGTATATGCCTTAATCTCTTTATTAACCTCATGCCAACTTTCCCCTCTCATTTGGAAGTGGTATCACCTGAAGAAGCCAGTAAGATACCTTGGCAATCACTGTGGCAGATTGTGGTTTACTTGTGATTCTTGAAATGAGATGGAACACTTAAGATGTAAAAAAAAAAAATTCTGGAATTTTTGTCCCCATATCACAAATGATGCCTGACACAGTATTACGTATTTCTTCTCTGCTATGTTCTTTGCCTATTTATGTTAACAGTCATCAAAAGGAAAATTAGCTGTTAGATGAAGCTTAATCAGTTTGTAAGGGGAATTATAAGTGGAATTGTCTTTGCCTGGCATTGGAGTCAGTGACTTGAGAGCAATTTTCCAAGCCTAAGAGGATGCTCTCCAGTGGAATCTGCTGCTGTGTGGCATGTTGTATGTCTGTCCACAGTGCGTGAAAGGGAGAACAAAGAAGGGAAAATGCTGAGATTCTTTTCCAGTCTTTCTGTACAGTTTCTAGTCTTTGCATCAAGTTCAGGCCAAGTGATCTCATTATGCCAATACTGAATCTGGCTCTTTGTAGCCTTCCCTTATGAATGTCTGAAGGAATTCCAGAAATACTTAGAAGTCGCACTAGGGTTATGTAGAAAGAAAAAAACCTCACCGTCTAATAAGTTAATTGCCTGTGGCATTGTGCTATTGTTTACATGAATGATCCAAAGTAATTTAAATGGGCAGAATATTTGACATAACATACAGATGACATTCAGAGGGCTGTGATCATTTAGACAGGTGGTAACTCAGATGAGCAAAAGTTAAGTGTCATCTTTTCTAGTCAGATGACCAGATTTATATATTCCAATACATTAAGAAGACATTTCTACAGCTGATACTACCAGAAAAGTTTTCATGTTGTCATACAGATTGAAATCAGTCCAGCTATATGGCTGCAGACTCTTTGAAATGAGTTTAAGAATTTGCACCAGGATGATTTAAAACATTTTTCTACTGGCAAGAGCGACCTAGGATTTCCAGAGTCCACCCTCTCGCATCTTGTAACACCATGGATTTTAAAATACAGCCCACCTCTTTCCAGAAGTCTGCATGCTTTCTCTTATTAGAAGCAAAATGGAAAGCAAAACTGATTCTGAGATGTAAAAAATCATCTCCGTTGCAGGCACAAGTAACCACCAAGTGGATACTTACAATACTGCACGTGAAAGGTTTTGTAAACTATAAACAGATTTTCCAGAGAGAATCTGTTCTGCTTTTCTCCACTCATATAAGCAAATCTTAATTTATAACATTTTTCTGATTATTTTGCTGTTATTTTGGCTCAAGGGCTGTGTACTGTAGTACTCTATGTTTAAAAATCCAATTAAATGCAGCCATCACATACAATAGATCATAGTGCATTTATACATGGGGATGTCTGTTTCTTGATTTCTCTTCTAAAAATCCAGATCTGAAGTGCGAAAAAAAGAGGGTCTAGGAAGATCATGGAAGATTTTCAGTATCAGTTCTGTAAAACTTAATTACTTTCAGTTATTTCCTTGCAGCTGTTCTCTGCAATTTCTCTGCAAATGATGAATAGCTGGGCATGGAGCAAACTGCAAAATGATCCATTAGCGAAATCCAATTTTCTATCAGACTTCGCAAGTAATTAGCTTTTCTTTAGGTAATATATTGTTAGTTTGCATGCATCCAATGTTGTATGACATTTGTTTAGGGAAGAGTAGACTATTCAGGTTCTGTATTGCTTACAACAAATGAACAGCTCATAATTGTACGAAGGTTAAGCATCCCTTAATGCAAGTGACTCCCCTGTGTTACTCCTGAGCAAGAAATCTGTGTGTGGGATCCTGCCCAGCAGCCTGAGCAGTGGAAGTGCCACTACTGCATGACGGTCCTCCTGTTACACGCAAGCATCCTCCAAGGACCTAAGTGATTCTGATGGCCAGGCCTGGTTCTGAGGGGTCATCACTACACAAGCAGCAATAGCCAATATAATAATCAAGGAGTGCCATGGTGCTGCCTCCTGCTTTGAACAGTTGTTGGTGACTGAGAAGCCTCAGAAATGGATTTCCAGAGCTTCCTCCACAGGCACAGTCTTTTTACCCTGCTTACAATGCACTTCCTCACACAAAAAGAACAGAGAGGAGACTCTCCTTCTCATTAAAGCCAAGCTGGTGTGTATGGTTTATTGGATAAGTGGGTCTTTCAGGAGTTGTAACATTCCCTTTCCATCTCTTCCTATACTATTTTAAAATTTGGCATTGAGGCAGCTCTTCCTACCAGGCCACATATTGTTTTGTGAGCTGTCTTTTGATGAGAAAATAAATTGAAATGGAAATATTTTATGAGACAATAATATATCTTTCGAACACACTTAATTTGTTATGGACTGCAGCCAGTGGCCACTGCAGTTGTTGGGAGCCACCCCATAGTTTTCTGTTGGCTTTCAGCTTTTAGAATGTGTGATTAAAAAAATCCCCACTGAAGTTAACTAGCTAGTTGTGCCTAGCTACACTGATGCAATGGATAACCAAAATTTTGTCCTCTTCCTTATAAGAAGAACATCATATGTACTTGAAAAACACCCTTCTGTAACAAAGCTTTTGCTCCAGAACTTCTTATAATTAATTTGGCTTTACTTTTCTCGTTTTTTTTTTTTTCTGAAGTGACATGTTTTGAACCTTCTTCTGTTTTCTGTCATTTTTCTTCGGTACAATCCTATTTTCTTCTCTACTTACATTTTTCAGTTCTCCTTATTTTTCCAGTGATTTACCTTTTCAATGCTTTATAGCCCTCAATTGTCTACCACCAACATCCTCTCTCAGTCACCTTTGTCTTCAAAAGATTTTGTTTGTTGTAGAAGGAGTCCCTTTCCCCCATCCCTAGCAAGAGCCTTCTTCTGAAAAAAATAAACAACAAACACAACAAAAAAAAACAACAAAAAAAGAGGCCTTAATTCTGATCCAGAATCAGTGGATTTGTTTTTGATTTACACTAAGGAACATAAAAGGGGGAATATGCAGAGATGCCATTATTAGACAACATTTAATATTCCCTGGTTTTGCAACTCCCTGTTCCCTGCATAGAACTAAATTGTGCTTTCAGCCCATGCTGTACAGATGCACACACATATGTTCTTAGCAAAAGAACTCATAGTAAGTCTCCCGAAATGAAAAACAGGGATTGCACTATTCTGGATGTGATCCTCAGTCTGTGTAGAGAGGAGATCCACCAAAGAAGGGGGAATGGAACCACAGTGAAACCACAAAAGACAGCAGTCCAGCAGAGCCGCATCTCTGGAGTAAAATTCCAGCTGGAGAATCACTTAGGCTCCATTACATTGAGGAGAGCATGCAGTGCTGGCCAAATCTCTTCAATATTTCTTTCACTTTGACAAATCAACAACTTATAAAAAACCGAAATAAAGTCTCCCAACACCCCAAAATATATTCAAGGAGAGATTGAAAATGACATCTACTCACATATATGGCACATTCCATGCACTTTCAGCATGGATAAACTGGGCATGGTGTTGTGATGAAACACTGGAATCAAATACAGGGTAGTTGAGATTAAGTAGAAAAAGGGTAAGTGTTTTGACATTTGGGTCTGTGGTCATTCCAAAGAAAAGTACTGGACTGAAGCAGTGTTTTGGCATTTGGGCTCTGTGGTCATTCCAAAGAAAAGTGCTGGACTGAAGCAGTGTCCAAGGGCTGTGGTTCTCATTTGGAGTCAGACCACATCTAACTGGGCTGTTGACCCTTTGCTTGCCTGTGCTTTATGCCTGCCTGTTACATGACACACATCCCACCATTCCCATTTGAGCCATTGACTTGTTATATGAATGCAGAGTACCAGGACAAGCAGACAGAAGCATAGAGTGTTTTAGTCACTCAGGCAGGGGAATAGAGAATGAACAAAAGTATGTAGGTGCATTTTTTACTCCTTTCAGAGCACTGGCACAGCTGGGCTAACACTTCAGCAAACAAGGAATCATTTGGCATGCCCATTCAATGACTTTCTAAGATATGTTGGCTCTGCAGTTTCCAAGCCAGTCCTCCAGGGTGCTGGAAAAGAACAATTTACTAACAGCCTCTCATGCCATTCCTTAATCTGTGCCTCAAAATCAGAAGTGGGAACAGTATCTGCCCTCCCTGAGCACAAGATCCCCAAAATAGAAAGATTGCCTGTTCCTGGGCAACATTAGGGCAGAGTAATGGGGAGAATGCTGCCAAAAGCACACTGATATTTTGGCAATTTGCGCATTGAATTTAGAAGAGGGGTTTTTTTCTTTCTTTTCTTTTCTTTTTTTGGCTGGCTCTCTGCTGCTCTCTCTAATTTGAGGCAGTCTCTTCAGCCCTCTAGACAGGTTAGTTTTGACGTTCCTGACAGTGACATTGCTAACATGTCACTGCTGCATCCTGACAAAAGAACACGAAAAACACAGGTTGTGGTATAGTGTACAGGCTCAGGAAAACAGCACTTCTGGGGAAGGGCAAAACCATCTTATATAAAAGCCAGGAAAAAAAGGATCAAAAAGCTATCCAGCAGTGCACAGCAAGGCACTTGAATTCTACTTTATGCTGTCATGGTTTGCAGACAAATCTAGTGCCTAAGAAGAGAGACTTCAAGACCTATGGTGTCCTGAACTGGCTTAGTTAGACTGTTGAAGGCTTAGAGTAATCCAGGATATTTTGGTACTTTGTGAAGATACTGGAGGATCTGAAGTTGCAAAAAGCTTTCAAGTGAGTTTTTCATCAGGAAAGTTCCAACCTGATTGGTACAGGGGGTACCAGAGCCGCAGAAAAGTTTGATGCATCAACCACTGAGCCGGGAGGCTGGGAACAGGAATAGGTTTGTAGGGATTGGTGAGGAAGGAGAAGTTCCATGAGCATGCTGGGCATCTTGAGTATGTAACCCATAATTTCAGGGCAGATTAGTTCCTCAAGCTTGTGGCAACCAAACCAGAAAGTCAACTTAGCACAGCAGCCCAGAGTCACCCTGCATGCAGGTGGGCAAGTCTGTCTGCTCCACAGTGACACAACACTGTGGGGTCTCATGGGGGATCAGTGTAGGTGTCTCTGTTCTGAGTTGGACAGGATGGAGCCACAGGGAACATAAATCCTCCACTTGCCAGACTCAGTATGGTGAGAGGACACTGGAGATGACAAAAGCTGCAGTCAGTAAATGGTAGAGGAAGGAAAGAAGCAGAGAGAGGGAGAAGGGTCTTTTAGCATTTATTGTTGCTTGTACTACTGAGCCACACAGGCTCAATTTCATACTAGTGCTCCATTATGGGAGGATTGGAAACAGAATCAGAGGACCGGAACTCTAGACTTTGATTCAATTCTTGTCTCAACTGCAGCATTCCTCTGTGTGAACATTTCACAACAGCAAAAGCTGGGTGCACAGCCCAATGAAATGCCATGGAGCATTCTAACTGGATTCTGACCGTCTTGGGTACACAGGCACCCCATACTGGGCTCTGTCACGTAAACATCAGTATTTTCTACATAGATTAAGTGTAATCTGCCCTGTACTTTGATTAGTTACCTATTAAAAAAGGAAAATAGTATTCCTTTTGTTGGAAGAAGCTTGTGAGGATCAAACTCACTAATTACTACATGGCACACATGCATATATAGAGTAGGAAGGCCATGAGCACACCCAAATATTCAGCACTCTACAATTACATTACGTCACACAAGCAGCCCTGCTTTTTTGGAGGCCAGGGCAAGGTTACCTCTGAAGCCATAGTACTGACCAGAAAACAGGGACAGCAAATGGCACTTTGATTTGTTTTAGTGTAGTGCTATTCCTCTAGATGAGTCTGGGCTTTGAGATCACCTGGTTTTGAAAAGCCATGGGTAATAGGTGAGGCTTATGTTGCTGGAATGTCAATGGCAAGGCAATTTCCAGGTATAAGCAGCTCTGTTCACCTTTAGGCGACAAAATCAAGCCCAGCAGAAGTGGGTGTTTATAAGGTAAGCAATGTTAATGAAGTCAAAATGTCCACAGAGATGCATGGACATGGGTGTGATATAAACAGGACACAGTTTAGAAGGGATTAAAGCAACCAGTGAGGAATTCCTTAAACATCCTGCTTTAAATTTACTGTCACCAGTCCAAAAACTGTTGTTTGCAGAAAAGCAAATAAATCCAACAAAGCTGCAGTGTTCTGCACATCCATATTCACAGTCTTTCCTTTCATTCTAGAAGTTTACCTAATGTAGTCTAATCAACCAGTGTTTACAAAGTTGAGCTTGTGACTCACCATCAGAAACATGCAAAATAAAGAAGAAAGGGGAAGATGGAGCAGGAAACAGCTAGGTACAATAAAGAGGCTGAAGACAATGAATTTCAGCTTTTTATGTTTTCTGGTTTTTTCTGCTCAGAAGTGCAGTAAAGTAACTGTTGTGTATTTATCTCCTGTAGGAGAAAAGATAAGAAAATTGAGCAATGTGAAATTTTTACGTGCCATACACATGCATATAGGGACACGATCACCACTTGAAATTGATTTCAAAAGAAGTGAGAGCGAGATTTTGCATGATTACTGTAGCATCCATAAAAACTTTCTGTCCCCTTTCATCATTTCACATGGAATTTTTCAGAAAGGACAGACACAGCTATTAATGGTGTCTCTGCTGGCCTCCCACAGCCCTGTGGCTCTCAGTCCAGTCATCCAAAAAGCTGATTCACACAGTTGTACTCTCCCAGACAAGTGCTTAGGTTTCAGGCCCCTTGCTTACTCAGCTGGTGTTGCTTCAGCTGACTCATACATCCTACCATGCTACACCTCTGGGATTAAAAGCAATGGCACAAGTACCTACAAATTATTTCTTTAGAACAACACTATTTCAAAGACAACATATTAAAAAAAGAAATGGGGCAGCTTAGATGTTTTGGTATCTCCACCTGGACCAGAGAACACTGAGCATCCTTATATTTCCTTTATAAAATATCTTGTTTTGTCATCCCCTGTCCCTAAACCATTTGTGATAAATGTATCTTTTCCTACTCTTCATTTCTCCTCTGTTCCCAAAGGATTTTTAAGTATGCATATGTTATTTTCACCTCCAAATTAACAGCCTTGTAAAACAAAACTGTGTTTCCATAAAGACAATTTACAAGGCCCTCAAAGCTGATAATTGGGCCTGTTATCTTTCAAAAAAAGTTGTTGTTTTCCCTTGGGTTAAGTTACTGTGTGGTTTCTCTGTTTGTTCTTCACATAATCCTTTGTGGATTTAGATCAATACAGGCTTGCAGAAAACTGTGATAAGACAGTACACAATATTTTCACTGTATGCTTCCCTAATGCTTTTCTTCTGGCAGCTCATGTCCTTGATTCTTATTTTTGTTTGTGGATTTTTTAGGATGTGGGAGAAAAGTACCAAAATTTACCTCCATGTAGGAACATCAGAATGAAAATAAGTCACCAGGAATTATCCTATGTCATATCATTTAATACCTTTCCTAAATGCAACAAACTGCTTTTTAGAAGCAGTTTCTTTTTAATTTTTTTTTTTTTTTAATCTTTTCTTCCTTATTGCTTATGGGCAAGATTTTTCCTCACATAAATGTGGATAAAACTTTATCCACTTTCTAAGTTCCATTTTTGGTACATGTTGCCCTCTGCTCTCCCATCATGGAGCAGTGCCAGACTAGTGTCCTAGTGCCAGGGGCTCCTTGGGGTCTGGGGTGCCGGGAGTGCCAGGAGCTCCCCATGGGGGTCTGTCAGGGCAAAGCCTGGCAGCCAGGGCCCATCCCACCCCCAGAGCCAGATATCTGCAGGGTGCCTGGACAGGCCCAGCCCCAAGCAACTCCCTGAGGACAAACCAAGGCTGGCATCAGTCTGTGAATCTCCAGTTCAGCATGGCCTGTGGCCAGACCTGCCTCATGCAAGTCTTAGCACTTATCTTACCCCACAAAGCACCACTAGCCGAGTTCCCAAATTATTTAGCTCTCTCCCATAGCAGCTCACAGACCAGGTAATATACTCCACTCTTTCTCACTCATTTCCACCTCTTGACCTCCCGGCTACCTAATTTCATCCTGGTTTTATTTCTGTGATCCTGAGGGTTGTTCAGTTGTTCCTTCGCTGTACTGACTCCATCTCCCAGCTTTATGCCCTCAGCAAATTTCATCAGCACTTTTCCCAATATTTGTGGCACTGGGAAGCACACTGTCCAACAGGTTTGACTGAGTGGTGAGCCCTCCTCAGTAATTCATGTAACAAATACTTTTACTACAGCCAAGGGCCATCTGCTATTTTGACATTTATTTTAAGAATGTCTATAAACCAGTATGAGTTACCAAATTATTACATCCATGCGTGGTTAGGAGCTATCAGAGCTATTCATGAACAGGAGCAGCTTCAGCAAGTTCCCACCTTATAAAGCCTGGCTTCATGCAGGGCAGGCACAAGGTGACAGCAAGCCTTACTTGAATTTTTATCTTTTTGCATGTAAAATTACTTTATTCCTGTCCACCATTGTTAGGAGCTCAGAACTCTTCACTAGGTGACCTTACTTCACTTTCACATCTTAATGTTAATACTGAACTTCCGTTATCCAATCAATGCTATTAAACTGGTTTGTCAGGGATACTAAATTAAGAGGAGCTCTGATTCTCTCGAAGGCACGGAGGCCCTGCAGACAGACCTTGACAAATCAGAGGGCTGGGCAATCACCAACCATATGAAATTTAACAAGAGCGAGTGCTGGATTCTGACCTGGGATGGGGCAACCCTGGATGTATGTGCAGACTAGGGAATGAGACACTAGAGCGCAGCACTGCGGAAAGGGACTTGGGCATCCTGGTTAACAGAAAGTTGAACGTGAGTCAGCAGTGCCCTGGCAGCCAGGAGGGGCAACCGTGTCCTGGGGGGCGTCAGGCACAGCATCGCCAGCCGGGCAAGGGAGGGGATTGTTCTACCCTCCTCTGCACGGGGGCGGCCTCACCTCGAGTGCTGGGGGCAGTTTTTGGTGCCATAGTATGAAAACGACATTAAGCCATTAGAGTGTCTGAAGGAGGACGATGAAGATGGTGAAGGGCCTTGAAGGGAAGCCTCATGGGGAGTG
>VZRJ01010085.1:825989-883823 GCA_013397565.1 Ptilonorhynchus violaceus
GGAGGAGACTGAAGAGAGATCTCATTGCATTACAACTTCCTCGTGAGGGGAAGAGGAGGGGCAGGCACTGATCTCTTCTCTGTGACAGGACCAGTGACAGAACCCGAGGGAACGGCCTGAGGTTGTGTCAGGAGACGTTTAGGTGGGATATTAGGAAAGGGTTCTTCACCTGGAGGGTGGTTGGGCACTGGAACAGGCTCCCCAGGGAAGTGGTAGCAGCATCAGACTGACAGAGTTCAAGAGGTGTTTGGACAATGCTCTCAGGCACATGGTGTGATTCCTGGGGATAGTCCTGCGCGGGGCCAGGAGCTGGGCGTGAATGATCCTTGTGGATCCCTTCAAACCCAGGATATTCTGTAATTAATTCCATGATTCTATAGACCTATCTAAACCACATCTAAATCTATCTAAATCTATTCAGCCTATCTAAACCACAAACGTAGGAAGATCATAAGGATATTCCCCTCTTCGGCTGGAACAATTCAGTTGTCCAGACAGGCTCTGCCCAAGACTCCCACAAATTCCCTGCATATTATATTCGCCTATATATTATATTCCCCTTTATTATACCCACATAGTATTTCGACCCCGNCTTGGGGCCACGGTGAGTGTCCGGGCGGGAGGGCTTGGGAGGACCGGGCCCTTTCACCTTGTGGCGCGATGGCACCGGCGTGCGTGGCCGCCTCGGCCCTGCCCGGCCTGGCGGGGAGGAGCTGGGATTGCCGGGTGCGCGGCGTCGCCGGTGGGCCGGGCCTTGCCGCGTGTCCCGCGGTAGGAAGCGTCTGTTCGGCGTCGGGGCCCGGCGGCACCGTGGCTGCCCCCGGAGGGAAGCTGCCCCTGCCTCTCCCCCGTCATCCCTATCCTCTCTCCGCGCAGTCCTTAAGAAGCCCGCCGGGCGCCTGCCTGCCTCCCTCCCTCCCGTCCCGAGGCTGTCACCGACCTGGGGGCTGCGAGGAGCTTGTCCTAGTCCCAAGTTTAACCTTTAAGTCAGCCTTGGCCCCAAGAGCTGCGCCTGCAACGTGAGCGTGGGGATCAGCGATGGCTGTAGAGCGCTCCTAACTTGGTTCAGTCTTCCGCTCTGGGATACTAGTGTTGCTTGTAGATAAAGAGGGCAAAGTTGTAATGGTGCAGTGGTAGTCCCTTGGGGTATCTTATTTCAGAGTGCAACTTCTATAGTCCTGTGAAAAGGTAAAACTGTGGAGCCTCTTCTGCAAAGGTAGGAAGGGTTCAGCTCTTTAGACTGAAGAACTTACAGGAAGTTCAAACTCTGATTTTGAAGAGGGAGGGGGAAGTAACATACAGCTTTTTGCTGTGTAGTAACCAACATTTGCTTTTCTTAGTTTGAAGCTTTCTGGAGCAGGCTTCTTTGCAGCTCTGCAGTGTGACTTAAGTGATTCGATGCCCTTCTGATTTTTAAAATTGTTTAACTATGGTTAAGGTAATATTTAAAGTAGTCCCTGACTTAGCAAGTAGTTCAGTCTTGTTTGTGTTGTACAGAATGTCAATCTCCATGTAATATATTGTATTTTGTGTCTGTGCTGTAAAGCTAGAGCCCTGAAGTTGCTATAGAAACCAGTTGAGTGAAGGGGAGGTCAGATGGATTGGACTGATGACTGTGTGCTGGTTTCCTGAAAAGCTCCAGATGAATCCTGCCTGAGCTCTAACTGAATGTGAGGGGGGTGGCTTCATTAGGGAAGCCCAGCTTCAGTAAGAAGCATTGTTTTTACTCGGTTATGTAGTCCTTCTGAAGGTGTTCAGTTTTCACCTTTCATGACTATTGAAGAGAATGCTTTGGGAATGTTTGGGACTGTTCTAATTGGTGTTTAAAAGTAGTTATCCAAATTTAAACTTGATGGATGCTTTAAATTAAATCGATCCTGTCTCTGGTGAGGGAAAGAATTTTTGTATGTCAAACACCAGTATCTGTCTGAGTACAACCTTGCTTGAAAGAAAATGTGTGAGTCTTAAATTTGGGGTGGTGCTTGTATTGCAGTATCTTGCATGGGATAACCTGCAGCTTGAAAGGGTTTGCTTCAGATATGTAGAGTAGTCAGCTGTTCAGGAAAATCCTAAGGCAAGCAGTCAGATGTTTTAACAACTGTCTTGTGACTACCATGCAGAAGTAGAAGAAAGGCTTAAAGGATCTGGCATAAAGCTGACTCAACAACGTACTGAATCACGGTGGCTGGTGCTGCTGAACGTGCTTGTTCAGTGTATTACACTGACACTGCAGTTTTTCCTCCTAGTCCAAGCACTTGGATTCCAGAGACATATTTCAGGGAGCTTCCTTCTCTGGAGATACTCAAAAGGCTCCTGGACACCATCTCCTGAGTAATGTGATATAGGGCCACAGCTTAGACCAGATGACTTCCAGTGGTCCCTTTGAACCTTGGTGATTGTGGGATTTGTAAAGCTCATTATTTTCCTGGCTTAGAGGAGATGCTGTATCTTTTAGTTTCAACTTGAGAACTAAGTTTAAGCTTGTTTGTTTTGTTGCTTTAGTGGTCAGTATTTGTTGTCAATATTTATTTCAGACTGGTAAGGAAGACAGAAAACCGGGAAGGGGAGAGGTCTTGGGTTTTCTCATGTGAACTTCAGTTGAAATAACACAAGAAGGAAGTCGTAGCACTGAAGTAGTCACTGACCACTTGCTCATGGCCTGCTGGGGCCGGCTTCTGTTCCCATGGCTTCATTCTGACTTTATTTGTGGAATCTGAGTGGCAGGTTGAGACTTCTAGGCTGAAGAAAGCCCTGTTCTTCAGCTGCCTGCTTTTAACCTCCTTTGTAAAGCACAAAGTGCGGTGCTGTCTTGGACCTAGCTACTAGCATTCAAGCTTATGGCATGCTATTAGCTGAACTCATAATGAAATATTCTCTTTGAAGTTGCATTTTACTTGAGTAACATTTTGCCTGTAATTCTGCAGTAAAATGAAGTATATGATTTCATAGAAGTATCTCCATAGACGAGATTGCTCAGTTTAGCTTTAAAAGTTATTTTGAGGGAAGAGGCAGAGAGTGGCATTGAAATTAAATATGCTTTTGTTTAGCCACTTCACTGTGTGATTTTCTGAAAGGGAAGGGCCTCAAGTTTTATATTAGTAGAGCTTGGTGTGTGGCATTAGCAGTTGGAAGGTGAAAGTCTTCTGTGGCTCTTGATTACTGACTGTTGCTTCTTAAACCTGTGGAGGCTAAATTTTTTTTCTGTCACAGAATCTTCAGCAACACTGTTCTGAAAACTAGTCTGAAAATGTCTGCTCTTGAAACCCTCTTTAAATACATTGATGAACATCAGGACCTCTATGTTCAGGTAAGTTTTGAGTTTTGTCCTGCAGCCATATGATATTAAAAGTTAGGTGGTCAGCTTCAAGTTTGTTGTTGCACCTATATAATATGCAAAATAATAGAGTAATGTCAAATAATTGGAGAGAGCGGAGAGCAGGCAGCAGGTGTGACTGATCTGAGTCAGGACAGAAAACTGTTTCTTAAGTTTAGGCATAGTTCTGCTCAAAAACCTAAATGTCTGTGGTAGATTTATTAGGAAATGAGCTATTGCTGTATAGTGCAACTGGTGACTTATTTAGAGGTATGAGAAGTTTGGCACTGGCTCCTGAATGCCGAAGTCTCTTCTCTTTTGAGATGGGAGATGAAAGATATAAATGAGGCTGGAATAAAGCTTTGTTGTATGAAGCTGTTTATGTTGGGGTACAGATGGAGAGGTTACCCTCTCCAAAGAGGTACTTTGCTGTTTGACCTGTTATTGAGTTAGAGCTTGTATTGTAATCCCTGTCACCTGTGAAGGAATGGGTGGTACAGCATTGTGAACTCGGGCAAGAACTATGCTAAGTGTTCACCTTGATTTCTGCCAGTTGTTTTTGCTGATCTCACATAGGGAGAAAAAGCTAAAGTGGCCTTTTTGAGAGGCTTGAAAGACATTAGCTGGTTCTGGATACGTAAAGAACAGCAACTAAAAAGGCGTGGTACACACAAGCTGTCATACCCTTAAGCTTACTTTATTTGCCTGTAGACTTTGTGCTACACTGCAGGGACAGCTGTAGAGGGAGTGAGGTTTTGGAGAGCTTTTCAGCTCTAACCGTCTTAATTGAAGAGTACTACTTTGTTTGTTGAATTACAAGGTGTAGTATTGGTCTAGTGCCTGTTGTGTAGTAAAGCCTGTATCTCTTCCATCTCTCCAGCGCCTGGCTGAGTGGGTGGCGATCCAGAGTGTTTCAGCATGGCCGGAGAAGAGGGGTGAAATCAAACGTATGATGGAGGTTGCTGCAAAGGAGATTGAGCGACTGGGAGGCACAACCGAACTTATGGATATTGGGAAACAAAAGGTATGTGAGCATTTCGGTGTCAGCTTAGTAGAAAAAGTCTCTTTAGAAGTCAAGGTGTTTTGCGTGAGAAGGTGCTGGTTTCTTATGTTCCCAGTAAGAAAGGCACCTAGACACCATTAAAACACTGCTTATTAGAGTTATTACTTTAATAAAGAAAAAGGGTAGTATGGATATTCTTATGTTCCTGCAGATACTGGCACCCCCAACCTCTGCAGCATTTAGCAGGCATCCAACCAACATCCGATATGCTGTGCAGATCCCATTCGTGGGAATGTTATCCCATTTTATTCAGGCTCTTCAATTCCACTGACAAACAAAAGGGATATTCGTGTGATCGCTTCTTGATGCATTTTTAGTTTAAGTCCAGGACATGCAGGGTGGTGTAATCACTAGTGCCAAGTGGAAACTGTCTTCAGGTTACAGTCAAGTGGTTCAGTTTATCCTGCAGTCCAGGGATATGCACAGCACAATGCAGGCAGGAAGGTGAAGCTGAGTATGCAGCATAGCACAGGCTTTGGGGTAGTCAGGCTGTCTGCGTGGATCACTAATTCCTTGATGTCTGATGGTCTTCTGGCCAGAATCACCACGCAAGGGTCCTGTGGGTAGAGGCATAGAAAAGCAGTAACCTGTTTCAGTGTAGAATAATGTCTTTCCTGCCACACAGTCTGAACTTTCTGTTAAACCACCTTGTTTATAGCAAACCTTGGGACCCAGTTAAGGATGTTGAATTAAATTTTGGATTGTATTAAATGTGTTGTGAATACTTTTGAACTGAACATGGACAGAGCACCTGTAAATGAAAATGTTAGACATTTTTAACAACAGGCTGGTGTTGGTCCTTGGACCCATAGGCTATAAAGATACTGACTGAAGTTTCTGTAAGTCTTCCAAAAGACTTCTGGGCTTTTTTGGAATGTTACGTTTGTCACAGGATTGCATTGTTCCCTTACCAGATACAAAGTATCATTAAAAGAAATGAGTTCCCTCCTTATTTTTAGCTGTCCAGACTGGTTGTGTTTTTTCCCCATGAGAAATGTATGTGCTTATGAGAATGATAATGATGATCTCATCGTAGGAAACCATCCACTTGATATGCTTCTCTTTTGAAGTACTTAGTCACTACATGTCTCAGAGTAAGACCCCCATACCAACATTGTTAGACTAGCATTTGGATAGTGGCATTAAAAATCTTGTACTGGAGTGTTTGCTAGTTTTAGGAGATCATCCTTGTAATTGGTGTGAAAGACTGCTGAGTGAAATCTGTGTTTATGACAACCTTCTGAGCAGTTCTTGCTTTTGGCAACTGGATTATACTTGTTTGTAGCTACAGGTTCCAACAGGGAAACAGCTGACTTGGGAGGGAATCTGTAGGATAATTCTAGCTCTGCTACTACCTGCAGCCTAAAATCCCATCAAAAGCATTTAAATTAATTTGGAGACAAAGTTGTTCCTTTCATCATTGTGATTTTTTTTTTTTGGTAGCAAGAACTGATTTTAGAGTTTTATAGGTAATATTTTTATTTAGAAATCTTTAATCCATTTGCAAGAGTTAACTTCAGTTTTATATTGAGTATAGAGAGAGCTAGTCAGTGTATTATGTATGTTGCTGCTGTAATGTGAAGGACAATGTAAAGCAACTGGTGAACTTGTCTGATCAAAGTTGGTTTACTGCTGCACAGCAGTTTATTGTGTATTGATTACTGTAAAACCTTGCAACAGTGCTTTAATCATGTAGATCTGCAGCTGGCCAAGGACTGTGTAATCTGTTGATAAAAAACTGGAGCTTGGAACCCATATGAGCCAAAAGTCAAAGCTCATCTTGCTCTGCTGAACAGTGTCTAGAAGTACATGTTCACTGGAAGGGAAATACTTGCTGACTGAGAATAGCATGGGATAATTGCTTATGGGGTATTCCAAGTTATTAAGCCAAGTTCAACTCTTGAACTCTTGAACTGAGTTCATCAGTGCTACCCTGCCCTTAGCTCAACAATGTAGCCTGGAATAGAGAAATGCAGCTGTTAAGCTGATACTGTTTGGGTGTAGGCACATGCTATACCCAGTGATAGCTCTGTCAGGAAATACTTGTCCAGAGAGCTATACTGTGAGCAGGGTCAAAGTGCAGTGACAAGCAACACAGAATGCAATACTGAGTGGAGTTGATCGCTTATGCTTAGGTCAGCATTAGATATGGCAGTTTGGCATGCAGTCAGCTTGCTCTGCTAAAATGTGATGTAGCATTGGTAGTTTAAAGCTAACAGTTCTAAGTGGCTTGGAACACTTTGAGTATTACTGGGACTTGTCAGAAAATTCTGGCATGATGCCATCAGGCCTTCCTTGGCACCCTGCTTTTGGCAATCAAAGTAGCTTAGTTAAGTAAGCTTAGTAGCTTTTAAGTAGCTTAGTTTTGTTTAGCTTTCTGTCCCTCGACACTCATAACTTCCATAATATTATTCATCTGTCTGATAAAAGCGTGTCCCTCTGACATTCCACATTTAATAAAACTTTTTCCCTCCTATTTATAGCTGCCTGATGGATCAGAAATCCCTCTACCACCAATTGTTCTGGGAACACTTGGCACAGATCCACGCAAAAAGACAGTGTGTGTATATGGTCACCTGGATGTTCAGCCAGCAGCGCTAGAGGATGGCTGGGATAGTGAGCCCTTCACACTAGTAGAAAGAGATGGTAAGAGCAGTGAACTTCACAAACTGATGAACACCTCTGTAACAAGTGTGGTATTCCTCAGCTGTTCCCAAGCTGTGCCTTTGATTGAAAGGGGGAAGGAGAGTAAGAACAGGTATGGGTGTTTATTTAATACTGTTGAGGTAAAAATATGCAGGGAAATGGTAAAGCAGAGCTGCAAAATCTCAGCTGCTCTTGGGGCTTGTTTCCATTTCTGATAGTCTAGGCTGTTATTTGCATGTTTCCTTTCTTCTAGCTACAGCACAGTCTTAACTGCTGCTTTTCATGGTGCCAGCTTGTTGCCAGAGAGCTTTTTAGAACTAGTTTCTTGTGCTGTTCACAACTTGAAGCCTATAGGGTCATGTCAGACTGCAGGAATTCTGAACCATTACTGAGAAAAAATATTCAACACCACATCTTTATGCCTGGAGACAGGAGTGGTACAGCAGCCTCCCTGGGTTGCCTTGTTTTTGTAAACTGTGCTGCTATGAGTACTGCAGAAGCTGTGTTTTGCAGAGTTAGTGTCCAAATATGTGTGCCTCCCTCGTGAATGGGGATGAAGGAGTAGTGCAGTAACTCCTGTTGAAACAACATTACGAGTAGACAAGAAGACTAAAACTTTTTTTCTATTTCAAGCTGGTGCTACCAACAGCTTTTTTGTTTCACTTTTGCAGTGTCAGTGTCTAAGGTCATATGAGTAAAAGGACATTAACCACACTTGTGTTACATAAGCATTAATGATTGCCAGAAAAAGGAGTATCTGTGCTAACTAGTTTGTCTTCTTGGGCACTTAACCATAGGCAGCAGAGTCCAAGTTAGTAAATTGGGTTATCTCATCTGATAGCAAGGCCTAGACTTGCCTCAGGCTGTGCTTTGTCTGTGCAGCCTGGCAGTGCAAGAGATATTCACCAATGGCTCTTTACCTTACTGTCTGGCCAGTTTTGTCACTGGTTACATGGGGTCCTTAGGCATTGTAGCCACAGCTGAGTTGCAGTGATATCTGCCTCTGCTGTGATCCTATGTGTTGCATTTTCTGAGACTTCCCTGTGGCCTGTGAAACTTGTCTTTGACTAAATTCCTTTCTAGGGAGATCCGCTTTTATCTGCAGAATCCAGAGCAGTGATTTGCTACTGAATTCTTACTCTTCAAACACAGGATTATTGAACTGAAGCTAATACTTGATAGATTTCTGTTAAAAGGTGGGAGGTTGTTTCTATACACTCACTGCTGTGTTTCTAGAAAATTGTATTATTGTGAAGGATAAGGCAGTTAACATCTTTTCCAGGCTTATATCCAACTCCTATCCAGGGAGCAGCTGGGGGAAGAGGTGGGGTAGCTCTGTAAGTGTGAGAATTACTGCAGTTCTGTACCTATCCCACTTGCAAGGGTATATGAAGCACAACGTAAAACTGCTACTTCAGAAGAATCAGAAATGAAAGTTTGTATAAGCAGGGCTAAAAGAATTGTCAAAAAAAATGTTTTATCCTCTAGGCAAGAGATGAAGCTTCATCCTAATTTTTTTCCACACTGGTTAATTTGCATCTTGTTTATACAGGAAAGTTGTATGGGAGAGGATCAACAGATGACAAAGGTCCCGTGCTTGCCTGGCTGAATGCCTTGGAGGCTTATCAACAAACTAACCAGGTAGGTGCCCAAAATGTATTTTGCTTTTTTATGTCCAGCTGAGTCTAGCAATAAATGTTATCCAAGCCACAAACCCTTGTGAGGGAAGCCTGCTTATTCAGCTGATTGGAGGAATGATGTAATAGTCCTCTAAATTCCTTGGTATCCTAGTAGGGTTGGGGTTGACTTGCTCACAGGTTAGTCTTGTAGATGCTTGGGTTGCACTTTAAACAATTTTTCCTTTAATGAAACATGTAGGAAGGAAAATACATATGCAAGCATGAGCAAGAGGAATAGTCATAGTCACTGATCACTATCATATAAGGATGTCAAATTAACTTGGCCTTTATCAAAGCTTAATGTCTCACTGCCAGCGAGCTCTTAGAAGCAGTTAACTAGTAAGACTAAAACTGGGAGCTTTGCTGTTTCTCTTCAAGAAAATGTGCAACCAGAAATAGCTCAGGGTATTTGCTTTATCTTGCAAGACAAGTTCCTATCACTTTTGAGAGGAACGACCAGTTCTCAATTGCTGTCTAGGTATGTAGAATAGGGTAGACTGGATAGACAGGGTAGCTCTGCTCCTACTGTGGCATGCAATTCTTGTGGTTTCTATTAGTTTTCCTAGCCTGGCAGCTTACCTTTGGCAACAGATTTCTGCTGTGTTCCCACAGTTAAGGGGTTTGGGAACAAGTTGTTAGAACTTCCTTGAAGAGTTTGAATTCCATCAAATGAAGGGTGGTATAAATGCCCTCAACATGAGCACAGTCCAAACTTTAAACCAGTTTGTGTATAATTAGCAAATTCCACTGTCATGGAACTATTTTACCCATGTCCATTTTTCTGCTTTGATGAACAGATGAAAATTGCTGATTGCTGAAGGAGCCAAGTGTTTTCACATGCTTGATCTGTTCTTGTTTTTCATTTCAAAGGAGTTTCCAGTAAATATTAAGTTTTGCCTAGAGGGTATGGAAGAATCAGGATCTGAAGGCCTTGATGAACTGATTTTTGCTCAGCGAGATGCTTTCTTCAAAGATGTGGATTATGTTTGCATTTCTGACAACTACTGGCTGGGCAAGAAGAAGCCTTGTATCACTTATGGTTTGAGGGGTATCTGCTACTACTTCATAGAGGTAAGTGCTGAAATACACTGAAAATCCAGTATTGTTAAACTGAATTTTCCACTGGAGAAGAGTGGTAGTTCAAACCTTTTCATGCCAGTAGCTTTTTTTCAGAAAATGTGAAACTGACTACTTACATAGACTGGTTTTTCCTAATTGTCTAAATAGCCTTCTTTTACTACCCTAGTACTTGGGTGGATGGGATAGCTTTCAGATGTATGAAGCAAGATAAGCCAGCACCTTCACTGAAGGATTGTCTTGTAGCATAGATATCTTCAGCCACATAAACCCTTCTTATGGACGGGTGTCACACTTGCCAGTTTCCAGTCAGCTGGAACTTCTCCACTTAACCAGAACTGCTGGTAGATGATTGAGAGTGGCTTGGCAAGTCCTTATACTGGTTCCCTCAATACTCTGGGGTGGATCCCATCAGGGCCTATAGACCTGTGGGTGGTTAACTGGCATAGCAGGTCACTAACCATTTCCTCATGGATTATGGGCTTCCCTTATCTCCCCATCACCCCCTTCCAGCTCAGGCAGCTGGGCATCCAGAGCACAACTGGTCTTGATATTGAAGACTGAGGCAAAGAAGGCATTAAATACCTCTGCCTTTTCCTCATCCCCTGTCAATACACTACCCTCTGTATTCAACAAATGTTGTAGACACTTCTTGACTCTCCTTTTGCTGCCAGTGTATTTAAAGAAATGTTTTTGTCATCTTTAACTGCAGCAGCCAAATCAAGTTGTAGTTGGGCTTTGGCCTTTCTAATATTCTCCCTACATGACGGTATCTTTGTGCTGAAATTAACCTGAATATTAATTCATGTCAATCAGGTGGAATGTTGTGACAAAGACCTTCACTCCGGAGTTTATGGTGGTTCAGTCCATGAGGCCATGACAGATCTCATTGCTCTAATGGGTAAGTAAAAGCTTTCACTGAATGCATTTCAAATGGGAGTAAGAACCATTAAACCATGACTGAGTTTACAGTGAGGGAGTTCCTAAGCACTGTTTACAGTAGCAAAGCAGTGACCAGTGAAATGGTGCTTGCCAGGCGTGCCAAGCTAATGCCTTAGACAACTTCTTGGCAAGACCTTCACCTTATTTCTGTATCTATATACTCTGGCTTCCCCTAAAATCTTGCTGCAAATTTGCATGTTAACTAAATCACTGTTTTCTCAAACTCTGCTATGGATGTGATACTGAACTCCTTGGGAATCCTACCTTCAGCCAGCCAAATGTAGCAGTAGAATTAAATACAGTAACAAGCAAGTGCACATCTTGGATAGAGGCAAATTCTGTGTCTTCCATGCTCTAGGAAATAGAGGTCTGAGTTTCCTTATATTTACAGGGTTTTCAGAAGGCTGAGACTTCTGCTTCCCAAGGAAAGTGTTCCCAGCAATAACATCTTGTATCTTCTGATTGAATACTGATATTAGGTGCTTCTTGTTTACAGGTTCTCTTGTAGATAAGAAAGGGAAAATCCTCATCCCAGGTGTTAATGAAGCAGTGGCACCTGTTACTGATGAGGAGCTGGCACTATATGAGAAGATTGATTTTGACCTGACAGACTATGCAAAAGATGTAGGAGCAAGAAGACTCCTGCATGATGCAAAGGTGTGCTGCACTTCTTCTCTACCCTGTTCAGATCAAGTTTTCTATATTAGTAGAAGACAAAAACAAGCTTCTATGCATTTGTGTGTAGTTGCCAAGTAGTTTATTAGGCAGAGGATTCTTCTGATGTCTTTAAAATGGTAAGAATGCCTTGAAGATAATTTTGCCTACTGTATGGTTGACTGCCTACTTAACACTTTGCAGAGGAACTGCTAGTGTAGGTGCTTGCAAACTTAGTCCAGGTTATCCCATGTTTAAATCAAGCAGTCTTGACAACGTTAAATTTTCTCCTTAGTCTCTGTGTAAGTAGCATTTCAAACTTGTACAGACCTTTATCTAGTGCAGTTCTCTTGATGCTAGATATGAATGTTAGCGGTTTTCTAGAGGTCAGATAGCAATTTGCACAAAACATCTGATTTTCTGTATCTGTAGCAAGTTCGATGGGCTATCAGAAATAAAGTAGTTGCTCAGATGGAATTGCTTGTTAGCTGAGAAAACAGCTTGAAGTCTTTGTGTGCTGAATTTAAGGCTGACATAGTGAACACCTTCCTAGACCTAGCAAACAAGGACTGTTTGTAATCATGAACTAGGCAGCCCAAATCTTTGAACAGGCTCAAGTTCAGTAAACTCATGTCTAAAGTTAAATCTTCATCCTGGGAGCTCTCCAAATGAATGCTTTTAATAGCATTGAATCTTGCAAAGTACAGGTATTGCATACTAATTTTAAAACCCTGGATGTAAATACAACTCCTGTCATAAAAAGCAGACACAGATGTTGTAAAAAGCAAGTTTACTTGTGCAGATCTGCCTTCTGTCCTAGTACTGTCAGGAGGAGAATTCAAACTTAACTCCAATAGATATAAGTAACAATTTATATCCTTCACCTTGTCTTTACATGCTCGGGTTTATAGCAACTTGGAGCTCACAGACTTCCTTGTTTAGCCTTATCCTTTAAAGTAATGGATGAATTATGGCTTGTATATAAGGAGGAGCCTGCACAATGTTCTTTGTGATACTGAACTGAAGCTGTTCAGACTTGGCTAAACTGAAATTCCAGCTAAGGGACATATAAGCTGCATACATGCAAGAAGGGTTTAGGGCTAAAGAGAGAGGGCTGTAACTTCCAGGTGAAAAACAATGTGCTGGAGAGATTTGACCTGTGACAGTTAAATTTGCTTTGAGAGAAGACTGGAGCCAGGTTGTACCTGGAGCAAACCAAACTGGTAACGTAAAGGCCACAAAATTTCTAAGTCTCCTGAATTTCTGCAGTGAGGTTCAGACTTGAGATGCTGTGGCTATGTCTGTACAGGTCAACTCAACAGCTGCACTGAATTCAGGATCCAACGTATTAAACAGCTGTGCTCAATACAACAAGGAGGAAATGCAGGAAGTGTGTCTGGAAGGCAATAATGGTCAATTTCATCAACCTGGAGTTCAGGCATTTTAATATGGCTGATGATATGAAGAAAAGTATGCTATAAGCCTCAGTCTGAGCAGTGGTGAGGCTTTTAGAAAACATGAGCTTAAGCAGTGTCTTGGTGGTAAAGGCATTTTCCTGTCTTGAGGCAGGGGGAACAGGAGCTTCCAATACTCTCCCTACATATGTGCTTGAGCACCTTATAAATGGTGCTTGTGTCCTTACCAGAAGCAGACTGGTCATGTCCTGTAAGTTCCACAGAGCTGGGAGAGAGTCAGACTAGAACTGCTGAATCTCTTAAGGTGCTGAGAACCCAGCTATTGTATCAAAATGCATGCTTACTGGGAGTGACAGCTTCTGAGCGGTCTTCAATTTCTCCATGGGAGAAAGCATTGTTTTTTGCAAATTCTAGCTTGAAGAAATTATTACTTTAGGGAACTCTGTCAAACTTCATGTAACCTTGCATCTTTCTCTTTGCTTCTGCAGAGAGAGATCCTTATGCATAGGTGGAGATACCCTTCCTTGTCTCTTCATGGAATTGAAGGAGCCTTCTCAGCCTCTGGAGCCAAGACCGTGATTCCTAGGAAAGTGATTGGCAAGTTCTCAATCAGGCTTGTGCCAAACATGACTCCTGAAGAAGTCACGAAGAATGTATGTTGAGATGGATTGCTGGTATCAAAACAACTAGTGTCTCTAAATTTCTGTTCACCATGCCTGGGGGAAGAGTTTTTCTGTTTTCTAAAGAGGTTCTGTTCACTTTTCTACCATCTTCCCTGTTCTTCACCTCAACACAGGGTAATTGAGGGAATTACTGTGTCGTGCCCCAGTGGACTGTTGTGGTCTGACTACCCTGTTTCTCTAAACTCGAAAGGGCTTAGGAGTAAATGCTAACTTAATTGTAGGGCACTTGGGTTGCCAGAAATGCACGTTCACAAGCAGGAGTGTTTGACATACTGGCTAATTGTTGTACAATATACTGTTAATTTGCATAAAGAAGGCACTCTGACTTCAGAGCAGAGAATCACTGGAATACTATGAAATAAGAGCAATAGGAAAAGTACTGCTGCACAGTTGTAGTGACCTGCAAGTCCCTAAGATGCTTTTAGAACATGGACTTTGCCAGTGTTCATACAAATGCTATAAGTAGATAAGATCATTCTATCTTTCTTACAGGTTGAGGACTACTTGAACAAAAAGTTTGCAGAGCTGCAAAGTCCCAACAAATTCAGAGTGTACTTAGGCCATGGTGGAAAACCCTGGGTGTCAGACTTCAACCATCCCCACTACATGGCTGGTAGGAGGGCCATGAAGACAGGTTAGTGGGTTTTTTACTTGGCATTGGTAGGACTCAAAAGCTCTTCTTCCAACACCTCAAGAAGCACTGAGGTCGTGTTTGCTGAATATTTAGTGTTCTCCACTTACATCTAATAACTTTGGCTCACTAAGTAATGAAACATGTCATGTGCAATCCTTAAGCTGAAATCTGAGGTATAGGAAGGAAAGATACTGGATATCAAATTCATTCTTACTATTCTGAAACAAGTCTGTTGGTTTGGCTTTGCTTTTGTGTAAGGACGAGACTGTCAGTGCAGATCACCTGCTTAGCTAAATTCCTTGAGATTTAGTCATCACAGCATCCCTCTTAATTAGTTTCGCTGGCTTGTATAGGGCAACTAGAGCAACTCCAACTTGTGTTGGAGTATAAACAGGCTTTCAGGTGAAGTGTCGGTGTATAACTGAACTGAACTCTGACAGTGACAATACTCCAGTGCTACATCTAGGGGGGGAAGCTCCACAGTTCTGTGGCCTTTGCAGTCTGGCTGATTTGGCCAGCATGTGGTACAGGTGGATACTTGATGGCTTAAGTAAGGATTTGTTGGAAAAACAAATACAACTCTAAACTGACTAGAGTATCACTTTTCTAGTTTTTGGAGTTGAACCAGACCTGACAAGGGAGGGAGGAAGCATTCCTGTTACCCTTACTTTTCAAGAAGCAACAGGCAAGAATGTCATGCTGCTTCCTGTTGGAGCCGCAGATGATGGTGCCCACTCTCAAAATGAAAAGCTAAATAGGTAAGAGACTATTTATCTGTGTGCCAGCGTGAGTTTACTGTGGGTCTTGGCATGTATTATGAAAAACACTAAGAATTGAGCTCTTGTTTTTGTTTAATTCTCTGGATGGCAAAGTGCCATTCTCCCTAGCAGAGAATGACTGATTGGTTGGGTAACTAGTTTGTAGCTGAATCTTGTTTCCTAGATTGATATACTTGAAACCAGAAGCAGGTTTTATACTTGTTCTCTAAGCCTGGCTACCCTCTACTCCAAGGGTGGTGTTCCTGCCTTGCCAGGGAACATCTAGGGGGCTTGGGAGTAGTGCCTGTTGTTTGCAGCAGCAGGGCCTGTAGACTTTGTCGTGTGCACAGGACTGATGGGTGGGCTTTGCAAAAAGGACATCTGCTAGAAATACAGCTCAATGAAGACAATGCTAAAGGAAACTGTCTTCTTTCCAGGTACAACTACATCCAGGGGGTGAAGATGCTTGGTGCATACCTCTATGAAGTTTCCCAGCTGAAGGACTAAGTTATACACCTTCTGGTTTATGGATCAGAAGTCTTGAGTTTTTGTGCAAAATGTCATCAATTACCAAGTCTTACATGACTCTCCTTTTCTATCAACACTCCACTGCTTTGGTGGGGGAGAGGGAAGCATGCAGTTCTACTTGACAAAGAACATGATACACCAAAATACTTCTTTAAATGCTCACTTTAGATGAACAGACTATTCCTTATCTGGTCAGCAGTCATGAACTGCATCTTAGTCCCCACTGTATCACTTCAGTTTGCTGTATTCATCTACTTCTCCTGTAAAGCAAGAGGAATGGTTTACTCTCAGCAGTTTAAGCAGCCACAGCTGTTGCAGAACTGCCAGCCAGTTTAAGATTCTTATTCCTGGATATGTCCTGGAAGCAAGTAGTCAGATTATGGGGCTACACTGGAATGTGTTCAAGCTGTAGTGAGACATCTGTCTTTGCTAACTGAGTGATTTGGAAGAGCAGTTTGTCTCTTGCAGTTTATGCCTGCCTGCAGGTTTCAATTTACAGTGAATCAGGTTATAACAAATTTCACTGTGGTAATAACTACTGGCCCTTTTTGTAAAGCTGCCTTTGTACTACCAAAAAAGAATAATAAATAATCATGCTGTAGTTTGGCTGTTGGTCTCTAAGCTTTAAATAATGACTTGGGAGGGAAAACAACTTGGGGAACTTGGGAGGGACACTTCTATGGCTATAGAGGCAGATGAGCAACATGGCTGCACAGACTGTATGTTGTAGGAATCCAAATTTTTATTCCTAGGCTTTTGCTCCATAACAGCTTGCTGACTTGAAGATATTGCAGAATCCTGCTCTTCTGACAGAAAACAAGCTCAAAATCGTTCATTTTAGCTCTATAAACCAGGTCATCACACTGTAGCACAACAGATGATACTGCAAGGGAGTGAATGGAATTTGTAGGCATAAGCAGGGAGAGATCACTTGTTGCAACTACTGATTGATATTCAACTTCAAGCTGTCTACTGGATGCATTGAACTCCAACACTTTTGTTATGATGTCAAAAAAAACCCCAGAAAACCTCCTAAGTGTGTGCTAATCTGAACTGGATTGGGCTCACAGTTTCTGAATTACCTGATCAGTATTAGCATATGTAAGTATTTCAAATAATGCTTTGCTCTGAGAGCATGGTGCAGTCCTGTACCTGACACAGGTGAGCGGTATGTGATGATTCCTCCCTTCAAGGGCAGAAGGTAGGAATGTCTTCACTATTGAGTCTCCAGATCAAGCAACAGTGAAAACCAGGTGGAGGAGAGCTGTTGGAAGTCTTCTGTTGGGAGTCTTCTGGTCTCACTGAAGTTTCTGCAAATGCCGTGCCTTTTGCTCTTCTTGGTTCCTCATTGAATTTGATGTCTGGAGATAATCTGGTACCGTTCACCTTTTCACTTGCAGCTGGGGTAGAGTCAGAGACCCTTCCTGTGTCAGTACTTGTGAGCACTGAGCACCTGCACAAACACTGGGGAGTTGGTTCTCACTTTTGTGATGGTGGAACCACTCTGCTACAGCATGCCAGTCTTGTCCTATGTATATAATGCATACCAGAATATTTGAAGGTCATCTGTGTACTGAGATGATTAGTTAAACTGAGTAACTAGTCCTAGCAGTCAATGCGGCTTCTCTGGTTACTGAATTGACACCTCAGGCTTTTCTAAATGTGGTAACTGTTACATGAAAAGACAATGCCCTGGCTGTTGGTGGCTTTATATTGCTTGTTTTCTACTTACCAATTTGAAAAGCATCAAAACTTTCAAAAATCTCGATCCTGGACTGAGGTAATACTAGTTTCTTATGATGGAAAAGCTATTTGGGTAGGAGAAGAGCTGTTAATGTTGAATATACAGCAGATATATTTTGGCACGGGGAGAGTGCCAGCATCCTGTGAAAAGGAGATTAAAATGGGACTTTGGCCTAAGCAACATGCAGGGACCTATTTAGGCACACAGGGTAAGTTGCTAAAGTAATGAATACTCAATGAGATTTAATGGGACTTCAGATTTGTTTAGATTAATAATTTTAAATTCAGAAATCATCAGTATCTGTTACCTTTCTACAACAGGGCTTGCTTTAGCTGTAACCTCTCTTGTCTCTGTGGAAGGTGACCACAAAAGCAGTAGTACTTGGCCTCAGTGAACAATGCAGGCAGAAAGGACTAGTGGTGCCAGCTTCCTTCTCTATCCTGCATGCTTCACACCTGGCTTCTTGAAGACTTCTGGTTGCAGAGATCTGGCTTGCTGCATCCATGGATGCTTGTGCATGGCATGAAAGGTTTGCTTAGCCCAAGTTATTGTAATAACAGCACTATTGTACAACACAGAAGTGTCTGACACAAGAGAAAGTGTCAGCTGATCATGAAAACCAAAATGCAGCAGTGAAGCACAGGCCCTGACAACTCTGGCTGCTGGGGGTGCAAAGGTTACTTGGTATTTCCCACACAGGCCTTCACAGCATTGCTTACCTGTTGTAGTTTGAAATTGGGACATCTCTTGATCCAGTGGCATGTGCCTGTCAGCAAGTCTAGAGGGCTTGTACTTCCAGTTCTCCCACTCCAAGACTGGAGAAAGATCTACACCATGCATTTTACAACCACTTGTTCTCAGGGTGAAACTACTGCAAAATTGAGAATGCAGACTTGTGGCTTGTAATGCCTCATTGCTCACTAGATTTCTTGTGTCTTAGCAAAATCCATGACAATGCATCTTGCTATGGAATATGCACTTACAAGAGCAGCTGGAGTTATTACAAGCTATTATCCCAAAACAAATAAGCCCTAAGTGCCATTTAAAGTGTGATTTTTCTTTATTTTTTGTGTTCTGGGAAACAAAACCATGCACATTAAAAACAGCCCTGATTTTCAACCATGCGGCAATCTATTTTAGGCTCATCAAGCACAATGTTTCCTAATTTGAAACTCTTTTTAACTTGTAAAACAGTTTTTGGTTTAGCATAAAGGGTTTGGATGTACTCACTAAATCAAAACTTGAAGAGCTTCAGCTTTGCGATCTTGACCTTGAAGCAATGTGAAGAGTGGAGATAACACAGAGCTAATCTAGATAAAGTGTTCCAGTTTGTTCATTCTGTTAAACTACCAGCTCAAAAACATTACCATTTTTTTCAGTGTTATCTGAACTCATTTAATTAAAATATAATAGATTCATGAGTTAAATGTGCATTTACATTATAAGGTGTCAATCTCAATAAATTGCCTTTCTGATAATTAGTAAAGTCATGTAGGGGCTGTAAATCACTCTTCAAAGAATCTACTTAGGCTACACATGAAAGTTTAGTGGGTAATTTTGATTCTAGTCCCTTGCTAGCTTGATCATACCATTTTACATTATGACAAGCCCTGAATGCTGAGACATGTTTTTCTAGTACTTTTAAATATTCATCTTTCTATTAATTTTGCATATCTTTAGTGATTCTGAGATTTCCTGAGGAGAATTTAAGATGTATGCCAATGCAATAGACCTGCTGCTGCTATAACATCAGTCTGCAGTCTTCTCTCCCTGCTTGTGCAGGCTTATGTTCTTCTCAATCATGGAGGCAGATCATGGACCTCTTATGTTTCTGCCTTTTAGACTGAAAAATGAAATAAAAAATACAGTTGAGTAGCTTTTTTTTCACTGTTGTGCTGTGCTTTCCTTTGGAAAAGCAGCTGTCCTGTATGATAATTCTACTGGGATAACTTCTCTGTAGTTACTCTTCAGGCTATCTGTATGTACTGGGTTTGTAGGGCAAGGTTCTGGTCAGGGCAGGGCTACAGGAGTGGCTTCTCTGAGAAGCTGCCAGAAGTTTCTCCCATGTCTAACAGGGCCCATTCCAGACGGCTCCAAGACAGACCTGCTGCTGGCCAAGGCTGAGCCCATCGGTGACAATGGTAGCGCCCCTAGAGCAACATTGTTAGGAAGGGAAAAAAGTTATGGCGCAGAAGTAACTGTGGCCAGAGGAGAGAGAATATGTGAGAGAAACAGCCCTGTAGACACCAAGGGCAGTGAAAGAGGAGTGGGGGGAGGTGCTTTGGGTGCCAGAGTCAACATTCACACGGCCTGTGGTGAAGCCCAGGCTGAGGCAGATGTGCCCCTGCAGCCCATGGAGGACCCTACACTGCAGCAGGTGGGTGCCTGAAGGAGGCTGTGACCCCATGAGAAGCCCACTCTGGAGCAGGCTCCTGACAGGACTTGTGGACCCATGGAGGGAGAGCCCATGCTGGAGCAGACTTACTGGTAGGACTTGTGACCTGTTCCTGAAGGACTGCACCCTATGGGAGGGACCCACATTGGAGCAGTTCATGAAGAACTGCAGCCTGTGGAAAGTTCTGCATTTTCACTCGTGTTGGAAAAGTTCATGGAGGACTGTCTCTTGTGGGAGGTACCCTATGCTGGAGTTGGGGAAGGATGCCTCTCCCTGAGGAAGAAATAGGAGCAAAACCAACCTGTGATGAACTGACTATCTCCCTGCACCTCTGGGGTAAAGGAGGTAGAGAATTGGGAATAAAGTTAAGCCAGAGAAAGTAGGGGGGTGGGTGGGAGGTGTTTCAGAGATTTGTTTTATTTCTCATTATCCCACTCTGATTTGAGTGGTAATAAGCTAATTTTTCCAAGTTGAGTCTGTTTTGATGGTACGTGGTGAGTGAGCTCTCCCCGCCCTTATCTTGGCCCATGAGGCTTTCATTATGTTTTCTTTCCCCTCTCCAGGTGAGGAATGGAGTGATAGAGCAGCTCTTGTGGGCATTTGGAGTCCAGCCAGGATCAACCCCTCACACTATCGCAACAAATTTGACCCACAGCACAAAATGCCAAAATATTTGCAAGTGAAATATGTTCATTTATTAGATACTCAGACAATCTTCTTCTAGGGATACTTCTGTGTTGGCTGTTGGTTGTGAATCATGTGTGCCCTACAGGTGTCAAACACAGTCCCTTGGTCTGTACTGAAAGCACCTTATTAAGGTTGAAGTTCATAAGCAACGTGTTTGAACAACATTTAAGGAAGGGTCCTTTGAAGGCTGCTGCTACTGCCTATGTATATGTAAGTAAAAACAGGCATAAAAATGCTAAATGTATTCATGTAAAGGTGAATCCTTGGAGGACTCTTTCCTTGCTATTTTGGACAGAGTAAGTTAATGGAATTGCAAATATGAGCTATTAATATATGCAAAATTCTAGCTAATTCCTGAATTCCAAGATGATGCTAAGATATGTGATGAAATGAAATATGGTGTTTCTGAAGTACTTATTGCATTTGATGTTGATATAGTGAATAGTGGAGTCAGGGTTAGATTTGAGAATAAATGCTGTATTGCATTTTATTGGACTGTTTTAAATGCTAGTAAATAGAATTTTGAGATGCTGCTGCCTAATTTCAAGAACATGTATTCCACTCTTCCTTAGACTTGCAAAAATCAACAATATAACCAAACTAACTGAAGTGTTAAAGTACTACAATGGCTGCAAAAGACTTTTGAAAACTAGAATGCTGTAAAATATCTATTTATTTATTTATAAATATGCCTTTAATAAGGTGTTGGTTTAGACTATCTTGCTGTATTAGTAATGGGTTGACATCTTTTTCTCTTCCATTATCAATTGTTTAGTAGTGCATCATTAGAAACCTTTTAAATGCAAAAATTGTTTCTTTTGATGGATTTTTAATAGTACATGCAGAGTACAGAATACCTGCCCTTTGCTGCCTCACATTCTCTACTATTGCTGCTGTTTCTGCTCCCCTGCTCCTGTTTTTCCCAATAATTCACGTGAGGGGAACTAATCCTGCAAAGGGAACCCATGAAGTTTCCTAGGAGTATCACCAGGCTTTCACTTTATAATGTGATAGTTATATGTTAGCTGGATTGAGTCTTTTCTACTTTTTGTGTTAAACCTGTAGCTCTAATTCTAATATGGAAGCTGCTAGGAGGCAATGACCTTCAATTTTACTCTGTAGTTGCCACTGCAATAGTTGTCAGTTTTTGGAAGTTGCATAGCTTTATAAAAACACTAAATAGAGTGGGAGAAGGTAACTTTTTGCTTCCAAATTCCTCTCCCTTAACCTCTTTATTATCTTTGAGTGAATAGCAACCAGTGAAAATTTGGACAGAAGAGCAGCTATGTCTGCAAATCCACTGGAACATAGTACTTTTTAATTTTGTGGAAATGCCAGAAGTTAAAAGCATCAGACAAAAGACACTTGAAAATGGGTCCAGGCATATGTCTTTAGGTTTTTCTATTGTGTTGAACACTTAGCTGAGGGACTGTAGTTCAAAGCTGCAAGAATACAATATAAATTCAAAATACAGTATAGTCTGCATGTCATTTTCAGGAACTGGTTGTCAAACAGAGAATTAATAAAAAGAAAGCAAAAGATTTATTTCTGCATAGCTTTGAATCTCGTTAATATTTCCAAATATCCCGTAATGCATTGCCAACTGTATCCTAAACTTTTGTATAAGGAGACGCAGTGCTGCTTGTGATTGTTTTAAGGCAGTTTTAATTCTGACAAGATGGATTCAGGAACACAAATCAGGAAGGGGGAAGACTCCATTAGGAGCTGAGGCACACAGGGGCTACCAATTCTGTTGCCTGGCAACAGAATTTCAATATAAAGATGTGAACAAAGATAACTTGAACGTGGACAGACTTGGGGAGAACATAAGGTAGAGAGCAGGTCTCTGAAAGGAAATAAAGGCTTTCATGAGAGAGGTAAAAGTGAATGTATAAATACCTGTTCCTGGTGTATGGAGAGCCAGAATTTATTAGGTTCCAGGCTTTAGTCTGCTAATGTTCCTTTGCACTGATCTGGAAATGATATTTAATGGAATTTGGCTGGTTATGAATTTAAAGTTTGTAGAACTGCATATAATTTTTGGAAGCTTTCCTTGGAGTTGTCTGACACTCATAGATAAAATTTAAATACCTCAAGACCAGTTCAGAAATAAATTTTTTAAGTTCATAGAATTTTTGAGGAAGGGATTTGAGAAATGGGATAATGAAATTTTGTTTTTAACTGCGGATAAGTTCATGCATTGACTGGTTTAAAATAGAAATACACTAAAACGTAGCAAACGCATCTGAGGCAGGTTTTTTTCCCATGGAAAATGGAAGCACCAGATTTACTGAGTATTAAATTAATAGAAAACTATGCTGTATTACGTTGCGCACTCTGTGAAAATGTTCCTATAGTATATGACAGGTAATTGAGTCATCAACATAAAATATTAATAATTAAGATGATACATTTCATTTTCTTAATGTGCTGTAGCTCCACATCTATCTGCGTGCAAATATGACACAGATTTACCGGGACACAGCAGTCACCTTGAAGCTGTACTCAGTAGCAGCTGATTAGCATTATCTGTTCCAGATGTAAAATAAGTTCAGCTTCTCTGACCTCATTAGAGGGAGCTGAGAGTGCCTCAGTAATAAATGCTCCTCTAGCTTCTTCCAATAATTTGATTCATATGGAAGAAAGTTTTAATGACAGAATCTCTGCCACTAATAGGCCAGCAGTCCTTAAGGATGTAGAAGAAAGATTCTGAAAATAATTAGACTTGGCACAAAAAATTAAAAAGGGGGCTCAAACAGGAAAATATTATTTTTTTCACTAGGACAGAGTTTGTAATACAGCCATCTTTTCACCCACTCCTATTCATAGACGTCAACACAGGAGTAAGGCTAATGCATCCAGAAGTGCTTGGTAATCTGTTTGTAAACTTAGATACATGCACCTGTTTGCTTTTGAATTTGAATTATGAGACTCTATGCCCACTAAAAATAATTATCATCCTGGCACACAGTTAGTCTTTTTTTTTCCGTTGCTGAATAGGAAGAATTTGGGTTGATAAAATGACAAAGTGGTCTATGAACCTGAGAGGCTGCTTCTCTAAGTTTGGATCTAAATCAAAAGTAGAGCATATGGTGAATTCAAATTGTGAAATATTCAGAGACTTGTTTGCTTTATAATAGAGCAAGATGGTAAATTTTAATTTTACACACTTTGCATAAGATTATAATGCAAAAATACAGATTGCAATCAGTCTGTTCCAAATATAATTTTATCTGTGTTGAAAGAAATTAATATGTCATCCTGAGTCCTTTAAATTTATGAAGTTAATCTGCAACGCAAAACTAACAAACAGCAAAATGCTACAAAAGCCTCTTTTGTAGTCTGTGATTAGGGAGAATTGGTAACTTCAGGAAAGAGGTATATTGGCAAATGATGCATAAACTTATGAGCTTGGTCTGTCACTCATTTTTCACAGAGGTATCAATATTCAGTTTTCAAGGTGGCAGAAGCAAAGAGTGACTGAGATCATACTATTAGCAAAGGAACACACCAAATACAAAAAGCCTGTTCCCCAACCCCCTTATTGCAGTGCTTTAAGTGGCACATGTCACGTGGATAGCACCCATTTATGTCTCAGTTTAAAGATCAATAATTCTCTTTGTGTTTTCACAGTGCTCTGAATTTGAGAGCTTGATCCTGCTAAATCTGTTAGTCGGTTTAGGGCCCAATTACTAGTCACAGGAACAAATGAAAACTTCAGATAAGATGACACCATGCTGAGAAAATTCAAAAGGAATCAGTCACACTACTTCAGGCTGACAATTTTTTTTTTGTGTGTTTGAAATGTGGCTCTTTGAAAACTAGTTATGAGGAAAAAAACACTCTTTTTTTTCCTCCTTTGCTTGAAGAGTTCACCTAAAGCCTCAACTGTGTGAGATGCATTATCTTTCTAATATTTCCACAGAGCTTTTTTTCCCCTCCCAGGTAAAATACAGCAAGTCTAGGCAGATAAAAGACATGTTTACTTGTGTCTGGGAAGGCTGCACACAGATGAAGGATCTGACATCTCTGACACCTTTGTATTCAGCTGAGATTGCTCACAAGGTACTAAATGGATGGTTTGCACTCTTTAAATCTATCATGTTCCAGAGTTAAATTTTTCTATACGAGTTCATGTAATTTCTGCTTTGGAAATGGTCATATGTGCTGCCTCTAGCAACATTTTCAGTGATAACTTTTCCTTTACCCCAGTAGTGAATGATCAAACAGGCGAAAGCAGACTTGCTGCAAGTGGAGAAACAAAGGCTGACATTATAAACATGTTTCTATTTCTCTAACTGTGACAGAAAAACTGGGTCCATTTCATGGTGCCATCATCTTTGATCCCCATTCTCCTGGGCTAAATTACCTGTGTGTGTATGTTCCTCAGGTAGTTTTTTGTTGTGGGAATCTACTTTCCCAGCCAGTTTCCCTATAGGTATTACATGAAAACAAACTATCCGAAACTCTATAGCCTTAATGAGGAAAGACACTATGGGAAAGTAAGGGGAGATCAAAATATGTTTTTCTTCATTCCTATGTGCTTTTCTCTAATCTAAGATCCTGGCTTCTGGCATAAGAAATCATAATAACAAAAAAAAAGGCTAAAAAGAAATTTTGTATTCTGATAAGGAGGCATAGCAAAAGAATTCAGATACTGTGGGTTTTCCACATAGACAAGAAGTGAAAAAAATGCTATGTCTAAATTTTGAGTGTTTCTTTATGGGCAGTTTCTATGCAATTGCATGTCATGGATTGAGATTTAGAGTTGAACTGAACTTAAAGGTCTTTTCCAACCTAACTGATTGTGTGATTAAAGAATATCCAGGTGTACCACTGACTATGTCTGTTCAGCATACAGGAAAGAGCCAAAGAGTGCAATGTGGTTGTGCAAATAAATGAGAAATAAAAGCATTGAGTGTGTCAGACTGGTGAGGTTTGTGATTAAGAGTCAGAGTTTGAAAACCTGGAGCTGTTGATTTAGCACTCTGGTTCCAGGGAGAGCTTTGGATTTCAGTCAGTTTGGCATGAGCCTCGGAGGGAAGTTTGCAGTCCTGCAGTGGGGAGCAGTGCCTGTAGCAATGCGCTGGATATGGATCCAGGCTATCACCAGCTCTGCAAGCCAAGGCAGCAAGCTGTGGGCTGCCCTAATGCTCAACTTGGCACAGTGTGCACAGCCCGGCACCTTCTCTCAAAAGCAGGTGCTGATAACACTGAATTTAGGGGCCTGATCAGGAAACTCTCATTAAAAATAGCTGAAACTGAAGCCGGTGATAGCATTGCTCATCCCGAGTACCCAGAGTCTTCTGACTCAAGCATGCATCCAGGCAATATGTACCCAAGATGCAATTCCCTCCCCAGATTTCTGACTTCCCATCTTGTAGGAAAGGGTACATAGATTTTTGCAGCAGGGGAGAAGATACCTTTTCTACCTGGTCAAGCTGTGCTCTCCTTAAAGACTGGCTTCCAGGCATGAGGACAGGAGCACATGGTGGAACTGATCCTCTAACAGCTGTTTGTGCACTTGATCTTTCATAGCTAATGACTTAAATGCATTTTTAAATATTGTCATGTGATTTCCCCTGTTTCTCTATTTCAGCTCACCGTAAAACTTAATTCCCTCTGAAGTGCAGTGAGTGAGGGGATGCAAACTTTATGCATCTTCATGAATTATCTCAAATATTTCAACCAAAATTTCATAATTTAAATAAGGATTTAGATACTCAGCGTGTGGGATTAATGGCTTATATCCAAACCAGTGATTTGCAGAACTGTCATTTTCTTAAAAGTTAAAAGCTATAAAAAAACCTCAACCCAGTTCTAAATGTTTGGATTTCTATAGCACTAAAAATGAAAAGCCATCATTGCCTTTTAAGCCATGTCAAGGCACATGCTACAGTTTTGTTGAAAGGCCTTTGAATAAATGAGAAACTTCTCTGCTTGAAAAGACTGTAACAAAAAGAGTAAAAATACTTGTCTGTAGGGAAAGTATTTCAAGTCTAAACCCTTGTGGAATGAGTAGGGAACTACTTTCCAGAGAAGATGTAACTAACTTTATAGCAACTCAATCAAAGAGCCTGATCCACTAGCCATGAACCCACCTCAGTTGTTAGCAGGCTCAGCACCTGTGTGCAGGTGTTTAATTGAGATGTCTAGATATGAACTAGTTTTCTAACCAAAGGCTCCAGTCTTGTAATTATCTGCATTTCTGTTTTTTGTTGAGATGTTATTACATTTTTCACAAAGTGGCCCATGGCTGGCACGAGGTGCACAACGCGTGAGTGATGCAGGGCTCAGTTCAAGGGGTGTTTGCTCTGGGCTCTTGAGAAAGGTGCTTTACCCTTGTTTTAATCAGTGACACTTTGATAGAAGATACGTGCAATGAAATATCTCATGCTCCTTCAGGAGGTCACAGTCACAAAAACTTGGCAATGGTAACATCTGTTAGCATGAGGCAACACTACTGTGAGTGTTTATATACATTCATATATGTATAAACAGTAGGTTCTTTTATTTTTGAGCTANAAAAGAGCTTGTATTTGTCAAGAGAAGAACCTCTGCTTGCTTTGGCCTTCTCCCAAACACACTTCAATGACAGGAGGACTGCAATGGAAAAATACTCCTAAGCCTTTCTTGAGAGGCTGCGGCTCCTGGGACACCCGTCTGAGATGCAGGAGTCAGTGAAGTGTCAAACTGAGTTAACTTTGTGGTGCTCCAGACGTGTGCCTTGAAGGACATCATGCACAGCACCACCTCAGTGACTTGTGCTCTGACTCTGCCAATTCCTGGACCTCACAGAAAGCTGGGAGGAGGCAGTAAGAAGAGCTGCATAAACAAAGTGCTGCACACTTAGTGTCAGCTTCACCCTGTGAACACAAAAAGCGAGTCTCTGATGTGTCTGTTTGGGAACAATTGTGAGTTTTCAGCTGGATAAAAACCTCACCTGCAAGGAGAGCATTAATCCCCCCTAAGGAATACTGATGCTATTTGGCTGAGCAAAGCAGTCTGAAGAATATCAAGATGGGAATAACCTCTTGCCATCGTTTCAGCGTGATTAACATCTGAAAATATTTTGCTTAATCATTAAGCCAAATGAATTTACAATGTTGCTCTCAGAAAAATAGGACAGCTTCCTATCTCAGCACTCAGAGCAGTGTACTGGAAAAGGCACTGGACAAGAATTTGTTTGTTCCTCTTATCACTTAAAGCCTGCGTGCTTGGAGCTCTGGGTACAGAGACCTTGCTGAATTAGCTACCAGGCAGTGAGAAGGCTCTGTGTTATTGCTCTTCCTTTATCAAGTATCCCAAATCTTTGTGGCCCTGCTCCTGGGAGGCGCTGAGTGTTGTTGCTCCGTACAGAGGACAGTCTGCAGCCACCAGTCCTTGAGAAGCACTGTGAGATCTCCTGCCTGGGTAAGGGGACCTTTTCTAAATCAATCTCCTCTCACTTAAATGCCTGGGTGTGATTATCAACATTCAGGTAACAACTACTCATTCAGGGTCTTCGGGGTCTTTGCCTCTCCACCAGCACCATCCCACTCCACGGTTGACAAGATCTCGCAGTGGACAATATTTCTTAACTCGTGTTTTGGCATCAGTTGTGATTATCTTGAAGGATGGTGGCTGGGAAATACTCTTCTAACTGCAGTGGGAAGTGGGAAGGAGTGAAGGTGTGGAAAGGCTTGCTGCTGCTGCACAGGGAGCAGAAGCAGAAATACCTGTAAGGGAGAGAGATTTGGGGAATTGTGTGAAAGGGCCTCTCCATTCCACACTAATACTTCTAGGATGCAATGATAAGTTATATTAAGGCAGTAATTCCTGTAAGCTGCAATAATAACCAGGTACCACTGATTATTACATGACAATATCACTCCTGGTTTTCTGCAATACACTTTCAAGAAATGAAAAATAGCTGGCTTCAACTAGAGGTAGTTGCTTATAGAGTGACACGTAGCATTGAAAGCCATCATATAATTCCTCTGTCAATGAAATAGTGCCCTTAAACCGCATATTTCTTACATATTTGCTCACTCAAACTTAAGATTGTAATTACTTAAGATACCTTTTTAGTCAAGGTAACAATTAAAGCATGCTAATTCTGCTGAAGTGCCAATGACATGAAGGTACCATCGCTTTGTAACCAAGTGAGGGTGCTGGTGCACCCTTTGCACCAATAGTAGAACCCTTTGCACCTTTGTAATAGAAACACAATGTAGGTGACGGTCTCAATTGTTTACAGTTTCAAAGCACAAGAGAAACAAAGACAGTGATGCTTTTTTTTCCTTATCCTATTGTTTTTGTTCTACTTTTATTTTCCTTTAATCAATCTGTTCCCCCCTGCTTAAACACTTACTGTATCCCAAAGAAGGGGATACAGTAAGTATCAACCAAACTATTTGAGTTGGTTCTTTCATTTCCTGTAGTTAATAAGATATCACCAAAGAGTGTTTTTATTAAGGAGATAAACCTGCCTACATTTAAAAATCCTTCTAAACAATGTTGGCAATGTTTATGATACCCCATAAATGGAATAAGGACCATAACAAAATAAATCTCTTATATTGTGGAGCTTAAACCTTGTTTCATGTTATAGGTTATAAAATAAGGGGCAATTAGCAATGAAATAATAAGCTACAAAGTAATAATTGCCTTTTTTCCCACAATAGTATAGTTTCTCAGTAGTAATATGTGATAAACAAGTAGTTGAATGACTAAATATAGTAGATCTATTTTTAATCTCACTTGTAATGTGGTAATTCAGGAATAACTCCAGTGTGAACATTTAAAGTTAGGATAAATGAAGGCAGGATTCATGTAAAAATATAAATATTTTAAATAAATGCAAATAAACATTTAATTTCCCCCCACCTTTTGCATTTCATTTGCAAATGAGTTTTTATACATTAATCAAATGAAGAACAAGTACTTAAAAAAAGGAAAGATCTTTGTAAGGCCTGGAGACAGGACATGGTCCTCCCTTATTACCTTATTATGCTTATTACTGAATGTGATCATGTCAATAGTGGTTCTTTCAAAACGGGCAGAGAACCTTAAGGGTAGAAACTTGTTTGCAGACAAAAGCACCTAAAATTTAGTACAAGTTCAGCAGCGTTCTGGTATGGGAGAACAGGCAGCAAGAAGATGGTGAGACTGTCCACATCTAAGTAATTACAAGTATTGTACATCCCACAGTTCTTTCCTATAAACATTTTTGCCATGAAAAGAGCAAGAGATAGAAGAGCTGTCTTTCCAGGAAGAATCTTTTTATAGTGGTGTTTATCTGATTGCAAGCCAATGAGCAGAAAATTTTCTTAGGTAAATAGTGAATTACTCCTCCTCAGTGGGCACAAAGGGCAATACTACTTCCTGGGAGAAAGGCTGCTTCTTAATCAAAATGTATTGTTTTCCATGTTTCAAGTCAAAGCAAAATCCACCTCTTTTCTCTAAGTGCCCCAAAATATTACTGTACAGCAGCAACAATTATCAGCAATGCTAAATTGCTTTCTGGCTCTAGGATTTCTTCTGGGATATTGGGCTTTCAGAAGGAAAAGGAGACGGGAAAATTTCTCATTACTTGATGTGCTATTGATTTGGCTATCCTGCTTTGATTATTATATGATAGAGATGCAGAAGTGAGCATCTAAACCAAAAATTAATCTTTAACTTAAAACTATCCCTTCATTAACTGCAGAATTTAGCAGTAAACTGAGATTAAATGTCCCTGTTCTGCAGGTGGAAGAGGAGATCTTTCCGGTTCAGGCTCTCATCACCAGCAATAAGGGCAGCTGCAAAGAGGAGCACATAGAGAGAAGGACTTTTTTTTTAAATATCATCTGTATTAGAGCAGAAAAGAAGTGATAAACAGGGTCCCACCTTTTTCACTAAAGGGTTGTCTTGAGCATGGGCAGGGCTGGTGATTGCCATTCTCCAAAACACCCTTAAGGCAACTCATATTGCAACACTTCCAGAGCTGACTGCTGGAAATAGCACTGGGCATTGCAATGTCACCTGCCAGCAAGTGCCAGGCCTTACCTATGCTTCCCACCAAACATTTTCATTGCTGTGATACAGTCTAATGAATTTGATGTTACTTCTTTAATAATCTTCAAATGCAGTCGGGCGCTGTGAGCTGGTATTCATTCCCCTGCAGGTGTCTGGATCTGTGCAGCTCCTGGTCATAGGACAACAGCGGCTGTACATGGTCAGGGCTGGGCTTGAGAACAGCCACACGAAGAGCTGTCATCCTCCTCCTCCTCCAAAGGTCTCACCTACTCAGCTGGAGAGGTGACTGCGGCTTGATTGCCTGCTTCCACCAAAGGTATGTCATTTATCTACGAATGTTGTTAAAGGAAGTTAAATAATAACCCCATTATCTCACTTATCTTCCTTGATGGTGATTGCTTAGAGGGAATGTTCCTTCAATGGACTCCGCCATTGATTTGGTAAATTAGTTCCTGCTGCTGTAAACATCTTTATCTCCTTTCATGTCAAATGTACTTTATGTTATTTGCAAACCAGATGGGTTCTGACTTAGTTTTTCTCTGGGTTGGTTGCAAAACGTTCAGTTTTCATTGGCAGCCCCTCCCTGCACACACCTAAGATGCAGAGTTGCAGGGAGGGAAGTTCATGAAGCACACTCTTCAGGAGCAATGAGGAGGCCATCAGGGCACATTCAGGAGCTGCTGCTCAAATGTTTGTAAGTTTAGTTGATATTTTATAAAAGAATCATGCTAGTTAAAGAATCAACTTGGATTTCTTGTTAAGCCACTGCCTAAGAACACTAAGTTTTCTTTTAACAGTGCTTAATGAGATGGGAGGAATTGAGACACAAAATGTTCTTACTACTAAAGAACGAAGGAAGAGAAAGTGCACGACTGACTGTCACGCATTATTTCTAAAAATAGGCATACTACATTTTTCTATAGAGCAGCAACTGCTCCTTAAAATGACATCAAATAAAATACACTTGACATTGAACACTGAAGTCTTTGTTTGATATTCCCCCCCCTTCATGGCTTTATCATCCTTTCAAATCATTTTTCCCCCCTCGTAACACTGAGCCATTTTAGCCTTGACTGAAATCTTTCTACAGCTTTATTAGACTGTCTCCTTTTTCTACACAAGCTTTTCCAGTTGTGATCCAAACGCTTTTGAGCGGCATTGTCTAAGTAGTGCATTAACATGAACTTCCACCAGCTACTCCCCTCCCTCCCTCAACTATAGCAAAACACAGCTGCCACCTAATTTCTTGTTTGAATTATTAATATTTTGTGCACTCTGCTACTCTGTATCTCCTCACATTCATTTTTCAAACTTTGCCACTGTTGCTTACTTTTTTTATGAAAGAAAGTATTTTTGTGATATTCTATGAGCTTTTCTTGAAGTTTGATCTGTTTTGAAAATATCACAGAATAATTTCAAATATCCCTAGGATATTGTGCTTGCTTGGTTGGTTTTTTCTTCCTTCACAGCATTTTAGCTTCCTTGTTTCGTTTTCTTAAACAGTTAAATGCTAATGAAACATGATGAAGACATACGTCTCTTGTCTGCATCTTTCCAGGTCATTTGCACGTAACCAAGATAAAAAGAGAAAGATACCAGCACCACAGCACACATCCTCTGCATAAGCAAGCAGCCCTCTTGCGATTCTGATAGTAAAAGGTAAGTGTTTATTCAAGTCACCATAAGGTGTGAATTATATATATAAATATACTCATTTTTTTTATAGTGAAAATGCATAGAATTCAGCAAAATTCAATATTTGAATAGAAGGAGGGAAAACCATATATGATGGAGACACTGATGTTTAAATCCATTGCATGAGCTTGGTTACTCTAGCAGCCATGTTCTGATCTGTGCTATGATCCTCCTTGTTCAAGTGTGGCATAACCAAAAGATCTATTTTGTACATAACTTAACGTAGAGAAACCTGTCTAGTTTTCTATGGTAAGGTTAAATGAGGGTGCATCCAGTGGCCTCTGTTGCAAATGTTTTCCAAATTGAGGTTTGGAAATGGCAAGGTAGAAAAAACTAAGTGAAATATGTGTGAAACGGAGGGATCCAGCAGCCTTTGTGGTAAATGAAGATAATGGCTCTGAAGTCTCTCTAAATGAACATCTGCCTAAATCCTGGGATCTCTTGACCTGTCTGTTTGCAATGCCCATGGCAAAGCTAGGCTTCATCCCACCTCTGGATGCTCCCTGTACAATTCCTATCTTCTGGTGGCGCGGTGCATTGCACTTTTCCAGAGCGCCTCACAAATGCACCCATCGTGGTCCCATCCTCTCCTCAGCTCGTGAAGGAAGCAGCTCCCCTCTGTGAGACCCAGCTCACGGGTGGAACACACTGTATCTGTCAAAAGGACCAGCGTGAAGGTAAACTTTGCTCTCCTGGGACCCGCTGCTGGCTAAAGTGGGACTGAGTAACATCACACAAGCAGAGCCATGGCCTGGCCCCTCAATAGCATACAGCAACAAAAAGAGATGCAAACAACATAAATAGCCTCTGTGCTCAGCTTTTGCCTAGCACTGATCATTTCCTTGGGACCCTTTTGGACATGACCTGCAGTGTCTTGGCTCAGATGCCCTACTGTATCTATCCAGGCACTGCCCCAGCAAGTGCCAGTGTCTTGTCTGTGCCAGAAAACTCATTTCATCAGGGTCCAGTTACCACCACCTCAATCTGGGGCTCGCACTTTTCTCTCCTCTGCCCTATGCAGCCTGGGAAGTCCTCCTGACCACGCCTGTGATCGCGCTCCTATTGCTCTCTGTAAAATGGACTTCAGTTGCCAAATATTTGCAGCCACTTGCACAGTCCAAGGCTGGAAGAAATATCCAGACTGGGGCGTTTAAGTTTGGGGTGTTTGTTGCAGAACTCCTGCTGTTAAGCCTGACTTGCAGAAGCTCAATACAAAGATGACTGTAACCTAAGCTATCAAAAACTCATTCTCCACCATGTCTTTCTTGCTAAATCCCAGAAGCTGCTTTGTCTCTTCTGGGATATCCTGATTTTTTTCCATGCGTGCTTCAAAAACTCCCTTTTGCTTTAGGCCAAATTGCCACTGCTGTGACTGGTGATGAAACATTTGAAGGGGATTGTTGATTAGATCCAGCTCCTGGAGGTAGGGTTTACTGTTTTATGGAGAAAACAATGTGAGAAGAAAATGGTACTTTGACCATCACTTAAGGTTGGGCATTTTTTCCCACCATGCATAAGTATTTATAAAAATATTTCTACTTTTAAATAATATGGCTACATTTAATCTCTCCATCCTAAAAATAACACCCAAATTTGGATTTTCTTATCTCAGTTAACAAGTCATCTCCATAGCCATGCTTTGCAGCTGTACTCTCCTGCAAAATCATCATCCGGTCTCTTTCAATGCCAGTGTTTCCAGTGTTAGGAGATGTCAGGAACTGGACACTGGGGACTGCATCTGCTGTCACAGGCCTTCTCAAAGCTCCACTTCAGAGAGTGAAGTAAACCTTGTAACCTTGTTTCTAAGGGAAGGTTGGCAAATGGGGCCCATCCTTCATACAGCCACGATCTCCAGCCAAAATGAACAATGTTTCCCTCATCTGGTTCATCATGCTCGGGTTTTCAATCTTCCTTCTCTGTCAGAGAAACATAATTGAAATTATTAATATTACCATAGCCTATCACCTTAGCAATGCATCAAAGTTAAGGAATTACGGATGGAGCTGCAACTATACCTTTTGTTACCAGTATAGAATATTTTTAGAATAAAAGCCTTGGGTTTTGACCTTGGAGTCCAACCCATCACAGCCTGATACAGCAGCTGTTCTGAATTTAGCCCAACCAAATATTCAGACATCCAAGTATTACTCTGCTAATACCAATTAAAGACACTACAGCAACAACTTCAAGGAAACATGAAGAGAAAACTGCAGGAATAAGAAAAACATACTTTAGAATCTTACTTTTTAAAATCTTATCTTGTCAAAACCAAGACAGCAGAGAGGTTTGCAAGTACTAAATGACTTCTGCACTTATCAAGTGTTTCAGTATTGACACTGTTCTTCTTCAATCACAAAAGCTATTTGTTGTCTAATACTCTCCAGTATTCAGTGTTCTCCCTTATTAACGTAAAATATGCAATGTGTGCCAGTGAATCAATTTTTCTCCCTTCTTCTGGCAGTCTGGAGTGAAAATCATGTCCTGGGGGGCATCAGGCACAGCACCACCAGCTGGGCAAGGGAGGGGATTGTCCCGTCCTTCTCTGCTCTGTTGCGGCCTCACCTCAAGTGCTGGGGACAGTTTTGGGGGCCACAACATGGGAAAGATACCAAGCTGTTAGAGAGCATCCAAAGGAAGGCAATGAAGATGGTGAAGGGCCTTGAGGGGAAGCCGTATGAGGAGCGGTTGAGGTCACTTGGTCTCTTCAGCCTGGAGGAGACTGAGGGGAGATCTCACTGCAGTCTGCAACTTCCTCATGAGGGGAAGAGGAGGGGCAGATACTGATCTCTTCTCCGTGTTGACCAGTGACAGGACCCGAGGGAACGGCCTGAAGTTGGGTCATGGAAGGTTTCGGTTGGATATCAGGAGAAGGTTTTTCAGCCAAAGGGTGATTGGGCACTGGAACAGGCTCCCCAGGGAAGTGGTCACGGCACGAAGCCTGACAGAGTTCAAGGAGTGTTTGCACAACTCTCTTAGGCACATGGTGTGACCCTTGTCTTGTGCAGGGCCAGGAGTTGGACTCAATGATCGTTGTGGGTCCTTTCCATCTCAGGATATTCTATGATTCTGGAAAAGAAGAAAAAGAAAGATGAGTCCCCTGGACCGTTGTTGTTTCCAAGTCTCTCCCTGGGGTTGTCTTTCCAGAATATACAATTCGAGGTTTGTGCATTGAAAACTGATGCAACAAACATTTCTTTAGAAAATGTTACCCCTAATATAAAGCAGAAACTAAAGTTGCTCACTCTTTGGCCATTTTTCCAGTTTTTTGTTTCAGCAACTTGACTATGAGTCAGTTGAAGGCTTTATGTGATAAAATATTTCAACTTTCTCCTGGCTTGAAGAGATTAAATGAGACTTAAATAAGATCAGTGCTTTGTAATTGTCTCTGCTTCATAGTGCTGAAAAGAAATACATATTGCAGGATATCTGTAATGTTGAATTTTATCCTTAACTTCCAGATAGCATCTATCTCAGCCCTGTGCTGATCTCTAACGCAGTAATGTCCTCCTCATCCTCTTCAGCATTGGAGGTGGAGATCTTCCAGTACATTGATGCACATCAAAGTGATCTCATCAAGGTAGGAACCATATTGCAGTGAAACGATGAGCACAGAGCTGGTGCCCCAGAGGCCTAGGCTCTGTGTGCCAGAGGAGCGTTTGCCACTAAGGCAATGAGCAGGGTCCCTGGTCTGGCATCAGTAATGCAATATGCACTCCACACAGCAAGGCTGCAAGGAGACAGACTGTGCTAGGGACCTGTGGGGTGAAACACAGATTTGCATGGACTTCCACAAAAGAGATGGTGCCGGGATTACAGGGGTTGAGATGACTGAGAAATGTCACGAAGATGATTTATTGCTGAATCAGTCTCATGTTTATTGAAGGATGAGACAGGAGAGACGTGGGAACAACATCTCTAATATCAAAGGCAGCAGCAGTTACAGTAACAATAGTAGTAATAGCAGCTGCAGTAGGCACAGATGCCCCTGTAGCAGCAGCCGAGGTAGCTCGCTACTTTTTTCTACAAGGCCTTATATACCTTTTTAAGCCAATAAGCAAATGCCACAAAGCTTGCTAACACATTTGTACCAATCACTACTGTATGATGTTACCGCAATGAGTATTTTTTCAACCAATCACCATATTGCTATTAAGGCCCGTTGTACAGGCTTATATTGCTACATTTTAACTTTCTAAGAGACTCTATTATATATGGTTTTTTGCTAAACTCCAAATTCTTAACTCTTTTACTTATCACTATTATTTTTTACATAAAACATGTCTTTACTTGTTAAAAATACATTTCTAGTTTTATAAAGCATACTTATTTAAAAACTACAAAACTACGTTTTTGCTTTAAACTGTAAAAAGCTCACTGTTCTAACTTAGGCAGCCTTCGCCAAGGCCTCAGATCGAAACATGTATCTATTTCTATCTGTTCAAGCACAATGCTGTTTATGTACTCTGTCTGTACCTGCAAGGTCTCTGAAACTTCATTTCCCACAAGACGGTTGTGGCATCCTTTGAGAGTGTGCAGAGAGAGGCTCCACTGAGCCAAAATGCACCTGCATGGGAGATGCAAGCCAGATAGGACGCTTGCTCTCTGTCTTTACTTAAGAACTGATTTTTGTAGGTTTGTTCTTGACAAGGAGAGGAGTCTTGGTTTGTGCTTTCATTTTTGTCAGGCCCCCTGCAAAATGGCAGCAACATAATTAGTCCAGTCAGTATCAGTTATGCATGAATCTATGAGCACTTCTGAATCCTCATGAGGATCACCAAGGTAATTAGTACATAATGCAATTTCTATAATGCAAGCTAATCAGCATCTAGTCTACCTCCTGTTCCACTGGATTTTAGAGCCAGAGCTGACAATGTGAATGCCTAAGTGTGAGCACCCTCCGTGTTTAGAAAATTAGGAATCTCAACCCTGGAGAGACATCTAAGCAATTCCTCTCTATTCTGAAACCTTAGAGCATCCCCAACATTGCTGTGATGATACAGAAAGGAAGCCATCTTCCAGTGTGACATTTCTGGTGCCAAGGGCCAAAGACCACAACATTCTGGGTCATCTAACTGCACTTTTCTTCCTGTGCAGGATCTGAAGGAATGGGTGGCTGTGGAAAGCGATTCTGTTCAACCACATCTGAGGAAAGAAGTAATGCGAATGATGGAGTTGGCGGCAGACAGACTTGCAGCACTGGGAGCCACCGTTAATTTAGTAAACCTGGGGTCACATCAGGTGCTTGTCTGATTCTTAGATTCAAAACACCGTATTTGCACTTGGTCTGCCCATTGCATTCAGTGCTACGTTTATGTATGTTATGACATAGAGACATTCTTAGTAGCTAGAAAACAATTTATCAGTAGTCCCCTATGTACATGATACCTGCTGAAATCAGGTCTGAGAACTGAGAACATACTGGGAACTATGTAGACAATCCAAATGCAAACTGATGTTCTCTGCATACAAGGGAATTTGATACTTTTAACTGGAAGGAAGCAGTTTGCAAAAGTAAAGGGGCTGAGTTTTTTATTGGGGCTCATTTTTACATTTTTCTGAGTAATGAGGCATGAGAATTAATGCATCATTTGTCACTGAACTCTCTGTATGAGGGAGGTAGATTTTACAAGGAAAATGTTGTCACACAGAAAGAATTAGCTACCTAGAGCATCATCTTTGGTTTTCAGAGCTTCTGACAAATGTTCCAAGCTATTTTTGTAATGATTGTTGGAAAGCAACAGACAAGAATTAATCTCTGAGAAGCCTTTATCTCTAACTTACTTACCTTGGTGTAGCTGTGGGCTCTTTTCTGCCCTGAGCTGTTAGATTTTTACTCTAACAGGAATTCAAAAGTTCAGTAGTAGTGATTCCCTTTTCCTTTCTCTGAGGGTTCTGAGAGTCTTAGCACAAGGACCCCGCAGTACAGCAATTCTTTGCTATTTCAGGTTATGTCATTTGATAGTTGTAAAGAATGCAATTGGGCCATGTGGAGCTCTGTTCTGCACAGAGGTACACTACAGGCTTAGTTTAAAGCCTTAACCTGTTTTCTAAACAGTCTGACATTGCTGCTGCTGCCTCCTGCCAGCAACACTTTTTTTGTTTCTGTATTTGAGGTTACAGGCCTCCTACCCTCTGTCTGTAGTGAAATCAAACCCCAAATTAATTTGGCTTTTGACTATTTCAGTGTCACAACGGACTCTATAGCACAGGGTTTTAGCTCTGTCTTCTCCAGTGCTGGGAAGTGAGAGTTTAGTAACCAGGGCATTTACGACAGCAAAATGTTAGAAGAGCTCCATTAAGTCCAGCAGAACATAAACAGGTGGGGAGAAAAATCTTAGCTTCTCAGAATAGGTTAGAGCTGGATTCAGTCAGATTTGTGCATCTAATCAAATCAAAGTCAATTGAGTATGTAGAAGTATTTTCAATACAGAGAATTCCAGATTTTTTGTACTTTTGTAAGTTTTAGAAGGTTTGTTTTTCTTTAGCTGCCTTTTTTTTGACCTTTTACCACAGTTGCCTGATGGCCAAGTCCTCCCACTGCCTTCTGTGATTCTTGGGGAGCTGGGGAAGGATCCACAAAACCCCACTGTATGTTTCTATGGTCACGTGGATGTGCAGCCCGCCAAAAAGGAAGACGGCTGGAACACTGACCCCTACACACTGACTGAAATTGATGGTGTGCATCTATTCATAAGTTTTGTATCATTATTCGAATACATGACTGAGATTCTGAGTGGGAGGAGGGTTCATGTCTATTTAACCAAAGCGTGAGGATTTCTCCTGTGGAAATCTTTGGGATGTTTCCAGCAGCTTTCAACTTCGATGATTGTGCTGTGGCTAGTGAGACCCATCAGTGACTGCCTTATATTTGGAAGAGCCATGTGAGGTTAAAGATGCTTTATAGAGTATTCAGCAGAGAATCCAATTCTGCTTAAAAGTCCTTGTAGGATTTTGTATCAACCATTATCCTCGCTTGCACCTCCTGCTCTTGCTTCATGACACTTTAGTACTTCCACCTGCCACTCTGCAGTTAAGGAGCATTCCCGGTGGAAGAATGTGAGGTCCCCCTTAATGTAATCATCCTTCCACCACAGCTAGCTGACTGAAGAAACAAAAAGGATGGATAGAAGGTCAGCAGATAAGTAAGACCTCAAAAATCCTGATTCCCAAGCCTGTGCTATGATTATTAAGTCACCCTTTCTCATTAGCTGGGACCAATTCCAAACAGCTTTACTGGGATAATACTTCTGTCTCCAGTGTGGTTCCAGTGGGCACTGATACAGAAGTTTATCACTGTACATGCAACTGAAATCTGTCCCTGTGTGTAACTGTACAGTTGAAAAAGAAGTTACACACTTAGACTTGTAGCTTTGTATTTCTGCCATGGTAGTTATCTGTAGCCTTTTTGCTGCTTGTTACCTGGTCTGGATGATGTATCCAGAAGCTGCATATTGTGCAAACTCCTCAGGCATATCTGGTATGAACACTCAGTTCCTGAGAAGAAAAGCTAAGCTTAAAAATTGACATGTAGAAGAAAACACAACAGGAAGTATTTAAAAGGCAGAAAAGGGGAAAAAAATACCAGTCCATTGGAAAGCATCTGAACACTCATCACTTTATTTAAAATCAGTCAATGAAATCCTGTCTCTTTTGACACTTCACACATCACTACAGCTTCTGTGGCAACTGGAATTTGACAATTACATTGAAGTGACAAGAAACAATTCAAAGATTGCTTAAAAACTTTCCTCTTTTCTTTTTAAGGAAACCTTTATGGACGTGGAGCAACGGATAATAAGGGACCTGTCCTAGCTTGGGTAAATGCAGTGAAAACATTTAGAGCCTTGAAATTAGTAGGTATCAATGAGGACTTCTTTATTATTGTTGTTAATTATTATTGTTTACTATTATTTGTTGTTATTATTTATTATATCTCTGGAGAGATGTATTTACATTCCTGTGAGTTAGATTATGCATCTCTGTCCCAAGAGACATACATTTTGAAATATTAGCTTACTTCTAATGCACCACTTAGGGCACTGGTCCCACTCCAGTAAGAATTTGTCTTTGAGCATTTCTACTTTGAACAGTCTGCCTGCAATGTAAATACAGTATTGCTGCCATTGCCCTGCAGAGGAAAACCCACGGGGAAGCATTCAATATGTATTACATACATTACACAGCTCTGATACCCTGTTCTCTTGAGAGCTTTTAAAATGGTAAAATAGCAGACATCACTGAACGTTCATGAAGACTCACCTCTGCTGTTACATTCTGCTGATTTTTGGTTTTGTCTGCCTACAAGACACCTTCAATTTATGTGTCTGTGTGAAGAAAATAAGTATCTAAAAATGCTTGTACAGAATAGGGTGTTATGTCACCAATGGATCAGATTTATCAAAGCAAATGCTTAGCATGGGTGCATTTACCGAGTACAAATACAATCACTCAGAGTCTAGCATACCTCTAAGGTCAAACATTTGCCCAAATTACTACAATGACCAACACAGTCATCTTCAAATAATTTAATAATTTTCAGGTAGTTTTATGCCCAAAGCAAAGTGAAACCGACACATATTCCAAGCTTGTAACTTGTCCTTTAAGGCGAATTCGCATGACATATTCTGTTAGAGTGCTGAGAAACAGATTTGTGTCTCTTTTATGATATTATGGCACAAATTGAGCATTAAGTCTTGATTTTTTTTTTAAAGTCATCCTACAACCTCCCGGAAAACATGTTTTTCTTGCACCTGTAGTACTGAATTTACCTCGGCGTCTCTTAAGTGCTAGCAAACACACATATTATTTGCCTAAAGATTAGTGGTTGTAAGTGGATACAGTTATGGGTCTGACTTTCTTCATCCCTCCAGGTTTTCAAATCACTAATAGCTATTTTGATATTGTAAGAAGAAAGCAAAAAGAAATCTTCATAATTTGAAGACTTTTTCTAGAAAACAGCACAGGTCATCAAACAATATTCATGAACAGTTTGTTTCTGAAATTTTTGTGGCCAATTGATGAACCACAGGTGAATCCATCCATGACAGAAGTTCATTTAATTTTACACATTTGTTCTTGTCTTTAATCTAGCATTGAATCAAAAGAGAAAACATCTTAAAACCTGTAATGAGAAAATGAATTGTAACAAGAAACTAAGTTGAAATTTATATCCCCTATGGGATGTGTCAGCATTTTCAACTCCCACTATTCCATAATAAAAGTTCTCCTGATTGCTCTTGGAAATGCATCCTTATCAACCAGCAGGCTTGCAAATTCATGAGTGCTAAAAGGACAATTATAGTAGAATCACTGACAACATTTTTATCACCATGTAAGTCTGGTGATAGACAACATTGGGAAAACCACAGCCAGTGGTTCCCGCATGGGCAGTAACAGTGGAAATACAAGAGGCAGGAAATTTTCTGTGAAAATGCAATTGGTATTACACAGTTAGAATTTCCAAAGCAATTATAATATTGAATAGCACTGAGGGAAAGCCCATTTAGTGAGACATTCCAGCAAGTTTTCTGAAAATATGAAGAAGGAAAAAAGATATCACTTATTCTCCTTTAAAAATGAGAATTAGACAAAAACATGAGGAAAAGAACAAGTTTTTCTGGGAACCTATATGTGTCTATCATTGGCTTTTCTACTGAAGAAAGCTATATATCACACATCCTTTGTACATGTACAAGTAGGACAATTTGTACATTAAGCCAGTCTGCTCCCAATTTTAAAGCTAAGCTTTGTTTTGTTTTTTGTTTTGTTTTGTTTTGTTTTGTTTTGTTTTTTAAGTGCTTGTTTCTTACCCAGACTTTTCTGATATTCATGTAGGCTATGCCAGTGAACTTCAAGTTTGTAATTGAAGGCATGGAAGAAGCAGGGTCCTTGGGGCTAGAAAAGTTACTTGAAGAAGAAAACCAGTGCTTCTTCTCTGATGTTGATTATATTGTAATTTCGGACAACCTATGGCTCAGCAACAAGAAGCCTGCCCTTATCTATGGGAGTCGGGGAAATGCCTGCTTCTTTGTGGAGGTAAAGGACACAGGGTCTTTTGAAGTGAGCCTCTGACAGAGAGCAGTGATGTAGCTGTAATTACATCTGCATTCAGAGAAAGACTGAAGGAAAGCTTAATATTTATAAATACAGAGCTTTCTTCTGCTTGCCTTTTGGCATCTACAGATTTCCCTCCTCATTTCGGTTCAATTAACCTTATTTACTTTCACTAGCTTCTGTTCAATCATTTCTTCACTTACCTATCTCCCCTTGACCCCTTTCCTATCCCATTAGTCTCCTGCCACTCTTCCAGTGTCTTCTCATCCTTCCGTTTGCGCATCAAGTCTGTTCTCGTGCAACATCATCCCTCCACCTGCCTCTCCAGCTCTCTCTAAAACCATCTCTTCTGCTGCTCTGCCCTTTTGCAGCAGATACTGCTTAGTACAATGAATCTGCCTAAAGGGAGTCAGTTTAGTTGGATCTCTGGGTTTAAAAGCCACACAAAATTTTTGTAACCATTGGAAGGAGCAAATAAAAGTTCACTGTAGCCAACATGCTATATTTAGCAGTCAACATGAGCTACTGTGAAATGAAGAGCAGAAATTTCTCATCTGGAAATGCTTCCTGATGAAGCATAAAAGAAATTCATAGAGAAGATTAAAGAACTTGAGAACTAAAGAAAAATCTGCATTAACCTTTATGTCTGAAAAAGAATGACTTTTTTTTAATGGAAAGAGCCTTGGCAGCCTTGATTCAATTCTTCTAAGTCTTGGTTAGGAAAAATGATGCTATTAAAACATCAAAAATGATCTCTCCCTGCTAGTAGACAGTTAGCTGTAATGAGGTTTTGAGAAGAATAAACAAGTTCATTGCAGGAAAATATTTTATGATAAACCCAAGTATGAAAATGTGTCTGGAAAAAGAACCCATTTAATAACTCAAATGCCTCTGTTCTAAAGCTGTATGATTCAAGAGACCTATAAATTTTTATTTGTTGCAATCTGGAATTAAGGTTGGACATATATTCTTAATATAAAGCAAGTAAGATTCATTATTGCCTTTTTTATGAAGATTTTGCATTAAGTCAAAAGGATAGACAACTTGAAGAATTTATTCTCCAGTGTTAGAAACAGTAATATGCAAATGTTTAATGTATGATGTATTTAATCCTACTGAAGCAAAAGAGGAAATGGAGGGGGACCCTTGCTCTCAAACGTGTAAGTGCTGTAGACAGCTGAATTTCTCTCTCTAGTGGTTGACAACAGAGCCCCACTTTCTCTTTGCCAAAGCAGGTTGTTCCTGACATAATGTTTTTCCATTTTATAAATAGAAAACAATAATAATTTTCTGTTCATTAGTGGTCGTGTTTTAAAAACTGGAACCATCAGTCACTGTGGAAAACAAACACTCACAGAAGAGTAAGGTAGCGAGTGTTTATGTGTAACCAGTGGTTTCGGTGCAGGTTGAATGTGGCAGCAAGGACCTTCACTCTGGAACTTTCGGAGGCATCATTCACGAGCCGCTGCTGGACCTGGTAGCTCTGCTGGGTAATAACAAACATCATTGCTCGGGAGTAACTGGGGAGCCATGCACAGTGATCAGCCTAACAAAGGTCAGGGCCACATTTCATTGTTGTAAGGCAAGTCTAATTGTAGCAAGATTCCCAGGTTTCCAAACCTCAACACAGCTATGCTGGCAGCAGCTGAGGAATAGAATGTCCCCAGCAAGGCCAGGACTTCAAACACGTTAAGCTGATGTCAGTCATCTGTCAATTAAGAACATTTAAGGATTACAGGCAACTTTAATACATAGAAAAATCTGACTTTTTAATGCTGCTTTGCATCTCAGTAGGATGATATTTTCATGTCAGAAGCCGGGCTGGCATACCACACACTACACACAAACAGCAGCTCAATGGTTTTTCTAATAAATATGCAAATACATCGAGTTAGGTGTCAGAGCTTGACAGATGCAAACAGTTGTTAGGCTTACTAATTTGCTAAAGAGCTAGGTAGAACGGAAAGGTGCTATAATTGCCAAGTGGAAGAAATAGGCTCCATTTGAACTGATATCTCTATCTTGTTTTATAGACAGCCTTGTGGACTCCACAGGTCGTATTCGGATCCCTGGAATCTATGACAGTGTTGCTGCCCTGACAGAAGAAGAGGAGAAATTATATGAATCTATTGAGTTTGATCTAGAGGAACACAGAAATAATTGTGGTGTGAAAAAATTCCTCTATGGCACTAAGGTACCATAAAATCTGTATGAATACTCAGCAGAAAGAATTTAAATCACCCATTTGTAGCATTTATATATAAAGCCAAACTGAAAGATATTTTCAGTCAATGGCAAGTTTAAAATAAAGGAGCACAGAGAAGTAGAAGGTAAATAAAACTAGTCTGCTGAAAACGTAAGGCACTTCATCTGGGGACAGTGATCTAAACTATAAATTATCAATTAAAAGGCATACTGCAAAATTAACAGTATAGCTCTCCCTTCCTTGCCTATCCCTTCTCTCCCCCCAAGCCTAACCAGCCAAATAAAATATGCATTATAATGCCCGCATTTAGGTTATATAGTAGCAAAAAAGTCGTATTCAGCTTTAAAAATGGAAGGCAGCTTTAGGCAGATGTGCTTCAGGTGGTTTTTATTTGTTTAATACAGATTTTGATGTCCGCCGAGCCTGCCATAAAAAGCATCCAAAGCTATAAGCCTCTCCTTACCAGCAATTAAAAATTATATCTTAAATAAAAAACCAGCAGGTAAGAGCTGGCTTGGAAAGATCTCTCTACACAAGAGTGGCAGCTGGGAAAAAGGAGTTGATTAATTTTTTTATTGCTAACATAATTATAGTGGTATAAGCTCTACTAAAATGCATGCTTTTATCTCCATGAAAAAGCTTTCAAATTAGCTAAAGCTAGACTGTAAGAATCAGTAATACAAAAGTATAATGTAACTACACTATCTGAGTTTTGATGCTTTACCTTTATGAGGATGAAGTGGTGTAAATTTTATGTGTAGATAAAGGTCTAATCTCATAAAACTGAAGTAGGAAGAAGGAGGAGCATCCAGAGGTTCTGCATGAAGACCAGTTTATAATTTACGTATTTCTCCTATCTTCCTTAGAATAAAAATAGTTTTTTTTCCCCTCTGCATCATCTTCAGAAAAACTTGGTTACTGAAAATGATCATCTCACCTACTGTATTATTCAGTGTTCATTAGCAGAATTCCTTCACCGGTATCATCTTCGAGGAGTCTGGCTGAAAGGTTTTTCCCGTGATATGTTCTGGGATAAACAGTCAGTCAGATCAGAAGTTGTTCTAATTCTACTTTGCACTTGGAAAATTTACTTCCAAGATATTTTAAAACAATGCTCCACTTTTCTTATTTTTCATGAAAAGCTGTTACCATCTAATTTTTTCTATGAATGAAATTAGTAGTATTTTTTAAAAATTAAAATATATGTGCATGGGTTTAAATTAAAAATCAAACATCTTTAAAATACAGAGGTCTCCAAATTCCAAATTTTAGGATGGAAAAAGCCTGTTTCTTCACATTAGTTTATATCAATTGTGAATGGCTCCAATGTCATCCCTTATATTTTCAAAAAAATATTTTTTTTAAGGAAGAAATACTTCTACACCTGTGGCGTTACCCTTCTCTCTCTATTCATGGGATTGAAGGAGCTTTTCACGAACCAGGAATTAAAACAGTGATTCCAGCAAAAGTAATTGGCAAATTCTCAATCCGTCAGGTCCCCCACATGGACCTTTCAGTTGTGGAACAACAGGTAAGAGACAAACCTTTTCTTTGGCCTCTATGGTGCAAACTAAGTTTCTCTCAGCACTTCACAAATTTAGACTTGTAGTAAACTGAATGTTCCGAGCACTTATTTGTTTCCAAGAGAAGTAGGAATGTGGGTGTAAGCTTGAGCTGCAAGAAGATGAAAGCTTCTGACTGCCAAGTGTCTTCCCTACAGGTGGTGGAACACTTGGAGGGTGTCTTTTCCAAGAGGAACAGTCCAAACAAACTCAAAGTGTCTATGCCTTTGGGTGCGAAGCCCTGGCTTGCTGATGTCAATGATCTACTATATAAAGCAGCAAGAAAGGCAATAAGAACAGGTCTGTTCCTTCCTTTTTCTAAGTTCATAATGTGTTTGCAGGTGTGCAGGAGAATTGTGCTCATCAGCAGGGCAAAAGAGATTTCCCAATTCAGTGCTACAGCCACTTACCCCTATGAATCTCATTGATTTTGATAGGACAACTCATCAACATCTTCCACACCTTGCTAAATTGGGATATGCTTAACAGGAGTAGCCAAAAGACCTCATTTACTTATTTTTGTACTGATAAGAAACCAGAGGTTTGTAGAGCACAGCTGATTTATGAAATCAATTGGCTACACACTCAAAACCATTTCTACTCAGAAGTTCTGGTTACAGAAAAAAGCCCCTTGATTTCACCCAATTATTAATTCATTCTTGTCATGTATTTCAGTTTTTGGAGAAGATCCAGATTTTATTCGTGATGGTTCAACAATTCCTGTTGCCAGAATGTTTCAGACTATAACACAGAAAAGTGTGATGATGCTTCCGATTGGAGCAGCTGATGATGGGGAGCATTCCCAGAAAGAGAAAATAAGCAGGTTTTTTATATTTGTCTGTTTGTGCTATTAGAGAACAGGGGAGAACTGAAGTCCCTTGGTACCCACGAATGAGCATGGCCAGATGGGAAGCTTTGCTGGGCATTGGACAGTCCAAAGTTACTGTCTACAGCAAACTTGTCACCGAGCTAAGCAGAAAGCAAAATTCCCAATCTACCATACACTTTTCATGGAGTGTCCACTCAGTCTTTAAATACATCACACTGGCAATTTTCATTTCACTAGCAATGAAATTTGTCTCTGGTCTGAAAGATGATGGTGTACATGGGCATTTTTCCATCACTGCATCTATTTTGAAGTGTGCCAGTCATGGACACGCAGGCTCGTGAATATGTAAGGATTTTGATGGTTTTCGGTATAAATGGCTATAAAGATGTACTTATATTTCAGGGACCAAAACTAGTGTAATTATATAAAAAATAGCTTAAACTTGCCACTTGTGCTCATTGTTTGAGGCACCATGGTAAGACACTATTCAGTGTGTTGCCCGAACACTTGTGCAGGTTCCAAGTCAGCTCATGCTGAGCTCTGGAAACTGGAGAATCCTACAATAATTCTCAAACTACTTTTTGTTTCCCCTCATTATAACTTCAACACTTCTGGCTACAGACAATAGCAATTTGGGGATGTAAACCTGGAAAAAGTTTTCTAAAGTAAATCCTTCAGAGGAGTATCAAATTTAAGGATGACCAGCATTTCTGTGCATGGGTACTTTTTTGGGGTTACCAATCTTGCAAATTCCTCTGAAGACTCATAAAACTTCACTTGACTATGTTTGTAATTTTAAGAGCAGGACAGCCTCACAGGGCTTCATTGTCTTTCTTCCCTTTTGTGCAGACACAACTATATTGAAGGAACCAAACTGTTTGCATCCTTTTTCCTGGAGATATCAAAGCTACATCGGAACTTACATGAAACTTCCCACACAGAGACTATCAACTGACAGACCATCACAAGAAAATCAGCAAAGCACTTTTTGATTCTTAAACTTTCTAACTTCCTGATCTGAAAAAACATATAAATCACATAATCAGTGGCTGTGAAATGGTGGGAATAAAAAATAAATGCCATCCTATTTCTTGGCATACTACTAAATGCCATGCATTTGTGATATGGTCAATCAAATGATTTTATCCCTAATGATATAAACTAGTGTTAGGGATAATCCATTCTTGCTGAACGAAACACGTTACATTTTAGTTTTAAAACTCAGGACAAAGGAAATTTTTACATCAGTTTTTTTTAAAATTACTTTATTTCTGATTTGTAAGGTCGCTATGTTCCTGCTGCCTAGTTAATATACCAGGTTCTGAATATGAGCAACACACAACACTGTCATTTCCTCCTAACAATATACCAAATTTCATTTATGTAATTCTTTGAAGAAAGATCCATTATCAAATTAATCTCTTCCCTGTCCTTCACAGAAGGCTTGAAATAGGAAATGCAACGCAGTTAGCATCAAATTGTCGAATTTGGTGTGAAGACTTGCCTATTAATATTTATTTATGGGTATAATCACTGAGGTCAATAGAACTGCAATAGTAAACAAATATTTCCAGGCCTGGATATCGCCTTCTGTCTCATCCAAATCTCCTCTTACTGTGCTGTGAGCAGTTTTGAGAATCACTAAATAATACTTTTCCTTCACGTGATTTTCTTTCTGTACAATAGAAAAAAGTGTTTGTAAACAGCTGTTCTGGCCAAAGTCTGTCATCAGAAGGGTGTTTTTCCACCCATTTAGCAACTGGTTATTGTTTACTACTTTCAAAGCATAAGTTTACATTATATTTTGAAATAAAAACATTAGTTGCCATTAAGGCAAAATATCCAGCACAAAGCTCGCAATTCAAATCTAGATTATTTTAACTTTAAATATGGTTTTTACTCTAACATAATTAATTCACACACGACAAAACCAATTGAATCAGTGTTCAGTGTTGTCCCTACTGTTAAAACAAATTACATTAGTTAAATTACAGAAAGTAGTTGGGATGTTTCTTTTCTCTCCTGCTATCTCCTTGCAAATATCTGCAAGAATAAAGATGTGGATGTGGAGTCTATAGAAAGGAATATTGTGCTGCAGATAACTTGTATGAACAGATGGTGTGGGACGTTATTAGAATAAAAGCCCTGGCCGAATTAAAAAACATAAATAAACAAGCTTCTGATTTTCAGTAGCTCCCATCAAATTCCTAGAAGCAGGGCATAACAGTATCTGGCCTTTTAAGAGATCTGGGAACTGTAATAAACATCCGTTTTCAGACCTGTCTGGGGCTGTGAGGCTCACAAGTTCGGCTGTAAGAGCTGATTAAGGATGCTGGCTCTGGCTGCTGGTGGTGTTCAAGGGGAAAAGTAGGATTCAGCTCAGTCTCTTACTTGTGTTGGCACTCCAGACTGTCTAACTTCTGGTGCCTATGTCAAAAGAGAGGACTCCAAGACAAGGACCAAAAGCCTCAAAGATCAGAAGATTCTGGTTTGCACATCATCAACTTGCAGATCGAGTCTCTGTGATCTCTCAGTTCCCTTCACCTGTGGAAACCATTTAGGAACCAGCCCAGTAACAAATACTGAGGGGTGAGAACTCCAGTGTCTGCACAGGACTCAGTCCATCCTTAAAAGCTATCACACCACACAGGTACATGAGAGAATTTGCTGAAGTATTTGAAGTCATAAATTTATGTCAAAATTTATTGACATAAAACATTGCAATCTCTGGGTTTGCAGTGGCTTTACAAATTACAGAATCACAGAGAATCACAGAATATGCCAAGTTGGAAGAGGCCCACAAGGATCATTGAGTCCAACTTTTAGTCCTGTACAGGACCATCCTGAAATTAGCTTCAAACATCATTGAAAGAAACTGCTGCCCATAAATGTGACCCTTTTGGCAGAAGAGTAGAAAGCTTGGTGTGATGGAGGTGGCAGATTTCCTCATGAAAGAGGTATGGAGTCTGTGTTCTAGGAATATGACTGCTCTGAAATGTTACTATAATATATGCTGTCTCTGTGTTCTACAATATTACTAAGTGCAGCTGAAGATGGGCTTATGTATTTTTTACTGTTGCTCTTTGGAATGCCAAATAAAGTACAGTCAGCAAAGACAGCATCATTTTATAAGCACAGACACCATCAGAGCAGTGCACTGAAATAAGGTTCTGCTCTGAAATAGCTACTTACTGTCAAGTTAAAACCATGTGAGCGAAACGGTGGGACCAATGAATTATGCAGACCATCTCCATGCCTTCTTCAGTCTCAGAGGAGAGAAATAGCAGAAAACTTCCGTTTGAGATTCTCCTGTCCATGAAAGAAAGCACTGGTGAAGCCACTCCTGCCCATAGGGGTGTCCAGAGCTACTTTTCCCTCTTAGATCAAGAACGAGTATCCACCCTGTCTTGTCTTTTTTTTGTTTTATGTTGTGCAGCATCTCATCAGCCTTTTGAAAAAAAGAAATGGTGTGCATTTTTCTAAGGTCTGTACTGTTACACAACATTTCTAGAAATGTTACTTCTTGGTTGCATTAACAGCCATTTGTTGCCACAGTAAGTTTCAGATAACTCTACAATACTAGTGTTAGAAATAGGATTAAATTTGATTCTATTTGTTAGCCTTATTCTAGATATGCCATATCCCATGTCAGAGTATATTAGATCATCTCAAATCCTGACCAACTAACTACAGAAATCATATGTGCAATTTGTGTGTCTACACATGCATGTATGTAGCTGTATATGTATGTACACTTGCAAGATCTAATCTAGTCATTGTTCAAAAAAAAGAAAATCTTGTTCATTTTGATTCAGGTTTTTTCTTACTAAGGATTGAATAATGGGAAAGCAATGTTGTGAGGATGTCCATGAGCTGCATCTATGTCTTTGAGAGCTTGATATAGGTATCAGGGCCTGGATCATAAAAGGGTTTAGGTTGGAAGGGACCTTAAAGATCATGGAATCATGAAATAGTTTGAGCTGGAAGAGACCTCTGGAAGCCATCTAGTCTAAGCCCACCGCCATGAGCAGGATCAAATAGATCAGGCTGCTCAGAACCCCATCCAAGCTGACCGTGAAAGTGGCCAGGGATGGTACATCCACCATCTCTTTGGGCAACCTGTGCCAGTGTTTCGCAGCCAGCCAAATGCAGCCCTCTGGAGCACATCTAATAGTAGTAAGTGCCTACACATAGCTGGTCAAAATCTGCCTGTCTCCCTGGTACATTGTCCCAAGGCTTACATTTTTTGTAAGCTGTACATCCATGTTGTAGGGATTTGAATATTCAAGAATGGGATTATATTTTTCTACTGATTATTAATGTGAAAGAATAAATTGAAACATTTTAATTTCCATTTTAAATCAGTGGGTTTAACTGTGAAAGTTGTTTTTTTATATTAGATAAACACAGTTTTTAATCCTTAAGTAATGTTTCAAAAGAGAAGATTGAAAAACGCGTCAGCTAAAATCATGGAGAATAAGATGCTGACAATAGGAGTTGAAGGCATAGAGAGATAAGCAGCCTCCTGAGACTGAGAGCTAATCAGGTCATCATCTGCTTTGCCTGTGAAAGTGGAAATTAGTGGAAAAGAAAATTTTCCTTTTCAATAACAATATGCCGAAGAAGTTTGACTCCTGCTAGTTATTACTTTCAGAATACAGCATTTGGCTTGTTTCACAAAATGTTATAAAATGCCTTGCTAGTTAAGGATGTTCATAGTCCATGTTTGGACAGGGAAGATTGTTCAACTGTGCCTTTACCTGTGACACAGAAGCATATGCTACAGTGCCTGGCATCAGCGAGGACCCATGAGCTCCCTTGTTTCTTCTGGAACATTCCAGCTGCAGTAATATGTAAAGTTAAATACTTATGCATGAAAAAAGTCCTGAAGACAATCTTCTCGTTTCACAGATCCTGTTTAGTCTCCCTGACTCATCTCCATGTGGTTCACCACATGTGTGTGGGGTGCCTGTGTGTGCGAAACTCGCATATGGGTAAGTGCACAGAACTGTGCTCTCACCTACCTCCAGAGACTGGCCCCTCTGCTGACCACAACACTCACTGCCAGCTGTTCTCAACCATGGGATTTTCTAAGATCCTAAAGAACATTTACAGTTTCTCACCCTTTTTCCTTTACACTTGCTTTCTCAAATACGTATTTTTAGAAGGTTTCTCTTCTAGAAAGGGGCTGACTCTGGAAATGGTCAAAATTAAACAGTGGTACTTTGCCAATATTTTTTGCTCCAAGGTGAAACTTAATTGATTTTCGAATTTATACCTTGTACCACAGAATTGGAAGGGACTCATAAGGATCATCGAGTCCAACTCCATGAATGTCTGTATTTTGAAATGCAGCCACATCATGCCCTTTAGGAGTTGTGTCATTAAATATTTTAAACAAATAGATGAATAGAAAAATATGAACAGTTCCTTGTTAAGTGCATATTTGTCTACTGCTAAGTATTTCGGTGATCTTCTCAGTTACATTCTTCAGAACAGTGTATGAAGAGCACCTCCATGTTGCAGGTAACTTTGACAAATATGTAGCAAAAGTTTTTCCTGCAATACTGCTACATTACGTTACATAAAAATAGACCAGGAAATTCAAACTGACCTGGTAACAACACAAACATGGTGGTATGCAATTTTGAAACCTCTTTGCAGATTTTTTCAGCTATGAGCTTGAAGCAGTGTGACTCTTCCTCCTGATGTCACTTAGAAGTCATTTCGACACCACTTTCTAAGGAGGTGGGTGAGTCACTGCCTGTTGCAGTGGGAGGATCAGCAGTTCGTGCAAAGCTTTTCAGCTGGTTTTCAGCCGGAACGAGTTGTTTGGGTGGAGAACAATGGAGACAGTTCCCAGTTACTTTATCTGCTCTCACGGAGTTTTAAACATTGCAAATACTATCTGAAAGTGTGCTTGCATTTTGTTATGTGATTTCATTCAGGTTCTTTGAGTGAAACTCGCCATGTTCACTTACTCCTCAAGGCAGGAACAACAGTTGTGTTTTTCTGTGGACTTAAACTGATGAGTGAAAATGCAAACACTTCCACGGGTGTGGAATTTGGTTTCTATTTTTTAAGAAACTTAAACCTTGAGAGGGGAAAAAAAAACCCAACAAAACTTTGCTTAAGCTCCAAAGTCCACGCTGCATAAGGTGCATCCTGGCAGCAAAGAAAAATGGTCACATTCCTTACTCAATGAGCATTTGAGAACTTCAGTGTGTAACTAGGAAGTTCTTCCCTTAAAACCAACAGTTCACACACATTCCTATTTCAGTGAATGTAGCTTTAACAGGACTAGGATGCGTGTGCCAGGTGAATAATACGCTGACTTAGTGAAGATGAAAAATAAGGACTAAATCCGTATTTCATGTAGTATGACTTCTTTTGCATGTTATTTTCTGATCTGATATCACATTAAATCTTAATGTACTGATGCATAATGTACCAGACTTGATGTTTGTATTTGAGATATATGTCTGTTTGAGAAACTTGCTTTGTGAGTTTGTAAGAGATTAATTATACTGTGGCAGAGCTGTAAATACTGGCAAGCTGGACATCTTCACACATAACAGATAATACAGGGTAATAAATGACTCTCATTTTACTGCAATGAATTATTATTAAAATTAAGTGAATTTTTATTAAAACTTCACAGTACAACAAAGCCAAAACCTTGGAGGTTTGGCAGTGTTGGGCTCCAGACAGACTTATATACATCTATAGTTAAATGAAACCAGACATTGTGGATGTATGTCTGCTGCTATTGTTACCTGTCTCAAAATCCTTTTGATGATCTCTCACTGTGAAATAACATGAAATGCCAGCCAATTGCATGTTCCTTATCCTTCAAATGCAGTTACAATTTTAATTATTTTTTATATCTGTAATGATAATTCAAAGATGATGCTAGCCATGTCTTTTTATTTGTGGAACTGAACGGGATTTTTTTTGTTTTTGAGCATAGAATTGAAACTGTAATCTCTGTAATAGAAACTGGAAAATATTCAACATGACACGCTCCTGACACGTACCCTTCCGGCATGAAGAAACAAGTGGTGATAGAGCCCTCATATGAATTTCATGTAAGTTTGTATCACTCTTTTTTCACACTTAGAAATTCAAGAGTTAGTACTGCTTTACTTGTGTCTCATGCATTATTGCCTTCCTGACAAGGCATCCAATTCCATCGGCAGGGTTAGCATCCTCAGTTTGGCAGCAACCCTGACATTCCAGTGACTGCTTCAAAAAATACAGTTCCATTCCATCACAGTGGAAGGACCAATAAGATCCTGGAAGCATATCCTTTCTAAAGCTGGCTGTTTTGGGGGCTTCTGGACACTGTAAGTTATATAGTCCACTTTTAATTGAAAAACAGTGGAATAAAGACACATTTTAAACAAACAAACAAACAGGCAAAACCATGACGTGCCAGCTTCAATCCTGGTGAACAAGTTAGCAATGACAGTCTGTGGTGCCTTTCTTAAGTCACCCCTATAAAGTGCACACAGAAGCATATGGCCCAGGAAATATGTTCTTCACCTGCAGTGCTCTGTAGGTGGTGGCGTATCATAACATGGGATTTTCTGGATGGAACAGCCTGAAGACTTAAAAGATAATGTCCATGGGTAAAATTTCTGGTTGTGTGCTTCAAGTAACTTCAGTATGCACCAGCATGGAAAAAAAAAATCTGATTTATTGGCATACTCATATTGATGTTTGTATCTAGAAAGCCACATGCAAAGAGACATAAGTGATGTCTCCTGTCTGCATGTTTTGTATTGTGTATGCAAAACATTTTAATTGTTTGTGCTTACATACAATTGCTTTCTACGACCATTTATTACTATTTATTTTTGTAATGTTGGCTACTGTGACACTGAGTAGACAGCTGGCTGACTACTGTTCTACACTTTTACATATTGTAACTGTTACACACTTCTCTTACCACTCCTCAACTGGACTGTAACTTGGCTTTAGAGAAACATAACTCAGATTATCCAGGATCTGATGAAAGATCACATCTGACTCGTCAAGTGCCTCTATGAAGATAACTCTCAGTGCACATGCAGATATCGATGGCTTTCGTGTTGCAGGCTGAATAGAAAGCCTCTATTGCTACTGGCAAGAGTAGGCCTGGATGATGCGTCTCGTGACCCAAACAGAAGGATTTGCAGTCACTGTTATTCTCTTTCGTTAAGTGGAGGAACTTCAAGCACTCTCGTTTTTTTTCAAATTCTTGCAACTTCTACATGTCAACTTAAACTCCTATAAATAGTATTTTAATTGACAAAAATCTTTTATTCTTTTCAAGCTGATCAAAAATATCTTTTTTTCCCCTAGATTTTAGGTAATTATAAGAAATTCAAACAAATCCCTTCTAAGCATTCCATTAAAGCCTATGTGCATTCCATCTCATTTTTCTCAAACATTTATATTGCAGTTACAATAGCAGGAAAAGTTGGGAAACCACAGAATTTTTATCACATTTTTATTTGCTTGCATAAAGTTCTTTATATCACAACAAAAAAAAAATTAACAGAAGGTACCTAGCAGTGGGTGAGCATTTTGTTTATGTGAAAATGGATAACTATTTGTACTTCAAACAAGTTCCTTGGCACAACTGGACTGCGAACCCAAAGGGTAACACGAAGTGAGTCAGAAGGCGCACCCTCTAATGAAAGAGCGGGTGCCACGGGCAGTGTGACCTCGGTGGCACAAAGGTGCAGCCGTGCCCTGACGCGGCCATACGTCCTCTGCTTTGTAGAGTTGCCTGGCTGCAGAGTGGGCTGAGTGGGGCTGTGCAGGCTTGCCGTCCATCCCTTTGTACACAAGGAGCAGTGGGCACCGAAATGCCGTCATTGTTCCTCCCACAGGGGCAGTTCCCCACAAATCCATTAGCGCTGCAGCCACTTCGCCTCAGCCAGCCTTGTGGCGCTGGCAGTGGCCTGGTTTCTCTGTGACCCTGCAGAGCTGGCCAGAAGCCACCTGAGTTTTTTCCCAGGCTGCTGTTTTGCCGAGGCAGAGCCAGAACCAGCTCAGCCATGGATCCCAGCAGGGCTGCACCAGTGCTAAGCGAGGGACCAGGATTACAGGGCCATGGCAGATTCGTAGAATTGGTCAGTTTGGAAAAGATCTATAAGATCGTCAAGTCCAACCATTTATGCAGCAGTGCCAAGCCTACCACTAAACCACGTCCCTAAGGGCCACATCTACACACTCTTTTAAACACCTCCAAGGATGCTGACTCAACCAAATTGCTTCAGTTTGAAGAGTGTGCAGCAGCAGGTCAGTCAAACTGGAATATTGCACTTTGCTCCCTGAGCCACACACGTTCACAAATGGGCAAAATAACTTGCATTGAAAAAGAGAAGGTATACATACATGTGTGTATATATGCAAAGGTAATTGACATTAAAAGGGTTCTTGATGTTGACATCCTAATTATTCTGTTTCATGTTTTCTTAAGGGTTGCATTGTTAGAATAAAGATATATGCAGATTTTCTTCAAACATTTGCTACTCTGTTAAAAACCAATGGTGGTTAAGAAACCCTTATAGACAGTACTGTCAATGACTCGATATCCTACAGACACCACGGCCCTTTGGAGGCCCTGCCAGCAACATTTGACCTAGGAGACCATTGCCAAGTTACGGGATTATTTTTTCAAAACAAATTTGCCATGAAAACCCATAATTCAGAGTTAGTATGTATTATGATTGTGACTGCCTCTATCCTGCTGAATGTCTGATTTCTGGCGATAATAATCACAAAGCTGTGTGTGTTTCCTGCACATGAGCAAACACAATATTAAGCAGGAAAGGTAGAGAGAGTTTTAAGTTACACAGCTAAGTAAAGAGCCGGTACTACTCTTTATATGAGCAACATTTCTAGTGAAATCAGTCTTTTGATGTAGTAGAAATACAGTAACTGCAGAATGATTCCTAGTGTAATAATCTGTTAGAAAATATATATATTCTATGTTTACAATTAATTGATAAATGAATCTATTAACTAATTAAATCCATGCTAATTAATCGTTGACTTATTCATCTTGCATTTTAATATATTTTTATTAGCATAAATATTTCAGAACACAGTCAGCACGACTTTAGAATTATGTACATACCTAAGCCAGAACACTAAATACAGGGATGTCTGTAAACTTTTAATAAATACAGCTTAAAATTACAAAAAAAATTTAATTATTTTTGGTACAGGTATGATTTTTTCTTAGATTAATACTGATTCTGCCTTAAATACTACTTCTCCCATACCACTGGCTCCCTCTTCAGGCTATTCCTAAAATATGCTGGCTCTCTTAATTTTCTGTTAGCAATATCTCAGCTTAGGAAACTCTTAACTCTCACAAGCACATCTTGTTCTCTGGCATGTTTCCTCTCAGTAAGCAAAGGATGATGTAACAGATGGACCAGGCAGGCTGACTTGGTGTTACTTGAGACTCAGACCTACAAATCTTTTAAGGCATATGAAAGGACCACGCTTCTTTACTTTGATATTATACTTACTCATGTGACTTAACTTAAGAAAGGGGGAAAGAACATCTAGGGTTTCATCATCACAGTTTCTTCACGAGTTTATAAAACACAAAATAGTTGACAAATTGTCTCCTCCTCGCCTTATTCGGGTGTTTCTCCTTTGAACTGCATCCCCTGAAAGATATTTTAAATACAGCTTAGAGAGTCTGCATCCCCTTCGAATAGCAATCCTAGTGAACGGCCCCGGTGCTCTACGTCAAGGACGCGTTTCCCACTCTTTCAGGACAGCCTTCCCATGGACTAGAGCCAAGTCTGGCTGCAGTGCCCGTGCAGGGTGAGAATGTGAACCACAGCTTTATTTTACGCACAGCCCCGCAGGGCCCAATGTTACACTCGCACAGTCCAGCACCTGGCGCTGCAGTGCGGACAGAGGCCCCAGGTAGGCCGGGCTGCGCCACGCACCAAGGAATGGGCATTTTCGGGAATCTCAAACACCGCACCTGCTGGCTCCTGCCAGCGCCGCCTGCCCTCGTCTGGCCAGGGCCCGAAGCTGGGGCCTCACCAGCACGCGCATCCCGGGAAAACCCTCGGGGCCCCCTCCTTCCCTCGAGACCACGGTGCCCGTCTCCCGGGGCCCTTTCCGGGAGGATGGCGCCGATGTCCCGGCAGGGCAAGATGGCGGCGGAGCGCGCTCGGCAGCGGCCGTTGGGCACGCAACGCCTCGCGCCCGCGGCGGCACGAGCGGCGCCCCCGCACCGGCTACCGCC